>MCJB01048381.1:0-14044 GCA_002018475.1 Nicotiana obtusifolia | reverse complement strand
TTTTGAATCGACTTTTGACTTTTGATTAATAACTTAGTATTTTTCTTATGGAATTAAATCCTTTAGCTCGTGTTGATTGTATCGAATTGTTTGTGGCTAGATTCGAGCATTTGGAGGCCGATTCACGAGGCAAGAGCGTGTTTTGGAGTAGGGATTTGTACGATTTGAGTTAAGTAACAGTTCTAAATATGGTCCTAAGGGTATGAAACCCCATATTATGTTTCATATGATTGGCTTTGAGGTGACGCACATGCTAGGTGACGGGCGTGTGGGCGTGCACCGTAAGAAATGGTGACTTGGTCAATTCCTAGGAACTGTGTAGTTGAATTTATCTATTGTTATCCGTATATTCTCCATGAGTTATAGAAACTGAAATGCAAACTATGTTAGAAATCATGTTTAGACTATGTGTTGGCACTGTAGAGATCCACGGAGGTCGTCTACATGTTGAATTATCTGCTAAATTGTTGTTCTGTACTCAGTCGCAATTTTACTTGCATATTACATCTCAGTATCTATCGTTCACTATTGATACATTATATCATTGTTGTTTGGGCTGATTATCATGATTACTGAGAGCCCTAGAGACTGGAGAGGTTGATGACTGGGTAAGGTTGAGGGCCTGATTGTGAGGATATTTATGGGATCGGGCTGCACACCGCATCATGTTTTGTTGACTTATGCGATGATTGGCTTGTTATAGTACTTGGGCTGAAGCCTCCGGAGTCTGTACACATCCTCAGTGAGCGCAGGTACCTACTGAGTGCGAGTGCCGAGTGCCGAGCGATTGAGATGAATGAGAGACCGTGAGGAATGAGTGACTGTGAGATTGGAGTGCATGGGAGGACTAAGTGACTGCTGCTTTGAGATTTTGCACTTGGTTTCATCACTGTTGTACTTTAGCTGGCATATATCATTGTCATGTAATTTTTTGATATCCTGTTTCAATTGAACTTGACATGAATTAACCTTTTGGGCCTTAATTGTCAAATTTGAAAGCATGCCTATCTATCTATGTTGTAATTTCTGTAACTGAACTATCTTCGTGAAGCTTGTCACTACTTTCAGTTCATTATTTAGTCTTGTTACTTACTGAGTTGTTTGTAATCACGCTACACGCTGCACTTTATGTGCAGATCTAGATATTTCTGGATACGGTGGTGTTGATTTCCTTGCGCAGATTGATCGTTGGAGATTCCAAGGTAGCTGCCCGGCGTTCGGAAACCTTGTCTCTCCTTCCCTATCTTTCCACTTTATGTATTTAGTTTTAGTCTTTAATTGACAATACTTCTAGACTTGTGTTGTATAGACGCTCATGCACTCGGTGACATCCCGATTTGGGAACTTCCATGTCGAGTTTTGATTTTTATCCAGTTTATGAGAGCTTTATTTATTTAAACTGTTTAGCTCATTTTCATTTAAAAGTGTTGGAATATTTTGAAATGTCGGCTTGCCTCACGTTAGACGCCATCATGACATGCTAGTTTTGGTCGTATCAAGTTGGTATCAGAGACTAGGTTTCGTAGGTTCCATTTTCTCACAGATGGTGAGGACACGTGCTACCGGACAGGACGAACAACCACCAGTACCACCAGCTAAGGCCATGAGAGGCCGAGGTCGCGGTAGGGGCCGGGGTAGGGGAAGAGGTGCAGCTCGTACAATAGATAGAGCAGCACCTGCAGATCCACCAGGTGCTCCAGCTTAGGAGCAGGTTCCAGATGTGGTTGAGCCAGTGGGGCTAGCTGAGGCACTAGCTGTGCCCATTGTGATTCTAGGCCTTTAGGAGGCTTTAGCTCAGATTTGGACGGTGTGCACCAGCCTTGCTTAGACCTGCGGGGCATGCCGCCTGACAGGGATATTGACTTTGGTGTTGATTTGGTGCTGGGCACTGAGCCCATTTTTATTCCACCGTATTGTATGGCACCGGCTGAGTTGAAGGAATTGACGGAGCAGCTTCAGGAACTTCTTGATAAGGGGTTTATTAGACCGAGTGTGTCGCCTTGGAGTGCATTGTGAAGAAGAAGGATGGTATTATGCGGATGTGCATCGATTATAGGCAGTTGAATAAAGTTACAATCAAGAACAAGTATCGTTTGCCGCGCATTGATGATCTATTTGACCAGCTTTAGGCAGCAAGGGTGTTCCCTAAGATTGACTTGAGGTCTGGGTTATCACCAGTTAAAGATTCGGGACTCGGATATTCTAAATACAGCATTCAGAACCCGTTATGGTCATTATGAGTTCCTTGTGATGTCTTTTGGGCTGACCAACGCCCCAGCAGCATTCATGCATCTGATGAACATTGTATGTCAGCCTTATCTCGACTCGTTTGTCGTAGTATTCATTGATGATATCCTGATGTACTCTCGTCGCCAGGAGGAGCATGTGCAGCATTTGAGGATTGTGTTGTAGTGGTTAAGGGAGAAAAGCTTTATGCCAAGTTCTCCAAGTGTGAGTTTTGGCTTAGTTCATTGGCGTTCTTGGGGCACGTGGTGTCCAATGAGGGAATTCAGGTGGATCCAAAGAAGATAGAGGCGGTTCAGAGTTGGTCCCGACCGTCCTCAGCTACGGAGATTCGGAGCTTTCTCGGCTTGGCCGGTTATTATCGTCACTTCGTGGAAGGTTTCTCGTCTATTGCAGCGCCCTTGACCAAGTTGACCTAAAAGGGTGCTATTTTTAGGTGGTCGGATGAGTGTGAGGAGAGCTTTCAGAAGCTCAAGACTGCCTTGACCACAACTCCAGTTTTAGTTTTGCCTTCAGCTTCAGGCTCTTATACAGTGTATTGTGATGCTTCTCGGATTGGTATTGGGTGTGTCTTGATGCAGGAGGGTAGAGTAATTGCTTACCGTGTTCATGATTTGAAGTTGGCTGCCATCATTCATGCATTGAAGATTTGGATGCATTATGTCTACAGTATGTCTTGTAA
Organism: Nicotiana obtusifolia; assembly: GCA_002018475.1. Lineage (NCBI taxonomy): Eukaryota > Viridiplantae > Streptophyta > Magnoliopsida > Solanales > Solanaceae > Nicotiana > Nicotiana obtusifolia. Next base: position 11,118 of record MCJB01048381.1, on the reverse strand, counting down.
GGTATTTACGGATTCCCGGAGTCTCTAGCACTTGTTCAAGCAAAATGATCTAGATTTGAGGCACCGGAGACAGTTGGAGATGTTAAAGGACTATGATATTACTATTCTGTATCATCCTAGTAAGGCCAACGTGGTGGCCGATGCCTTGAGTAGAAAGGCGGTGAGTATGGGTAGCCTTGCATTCATTCCTGTTGGTGAGAGACCTCTTGCAGTTGATGTTCAGGCCTTGGCCAACCAGTTCGTGAGATGAGATATTTCGGAGCCCAGTAGGGTTCTAGCTTGTGTGGTTTCTCGGTCTTCCTTATATGATCGCATCAGAGAGAGCCGGTATGATGATCCCATTTGCTTGTCCTTAAGGACACGGTTCAGCACGGTGTTGCCAGAAATGTTACTATTGGGGAAGATGGGGTGTTGAGGATGCAGGGTCGGATTTGTGTGCCTAATGTAGACGGGCTACGTGAGTTGATTCTTGAGGAGGCCCACAGTTCGCGGTATTCCATTCATCAAGGTGCCATAAAGATGTACCAGGACTTGAGGCATCACTATTGGTGGAGAAAAATGAAGAAGGATATAGTGGGGTTTGTAGCTCGGTGCCTTAACTATCAGCAGGTAAAGTATGAGCATCAGAGATTGGGTGGATTGCTTTAGAGGCTAGAGATTCCAGAGTGGAAATAGGAGCGGATCACCATGGATTTTGTAGTTGGGCTCCCACAGACTTCGAGGAAGTTTGATGCTATTTGGGTGATTGTGGATCGGCTGACCAAGTCCGCGCACTTCATTCCAATTGGGACTACTTATTCTTCAAAGTGGTTGGTTGAGATTTACATCCACGAGATTGTTCGCCTTCATGGTGTGCTAGTGTTCCATCATTTCAGATCAGGGCACGCAGTTTACATAGCAGTTTTGGAGACCCATGCAGCGAGAGCTGGGCACCCAGGTTGAGTTGAGTACATCATTTCACCCTCAGACGGACGGACAATCCGAGCGCACTATATCGGAGGACATGTTATGCGCTTGTGTTATTGATTTCGAGGGTTTTGGGATCAGTTTCTGCCGCTCACGGAGTTCGCCTACAACAACAGTTACTAGTCGAGCATTCAGATGGCTCCTTATGAGGCTTTGTATGGGAGAGGGTGTTGATCTCCGGTGGGTTGGTTTGAGCCTAGGGAGGCTAGGCTATTGGGTACTGATTTGGTTCAGGATGCTTTGGACAAGGTTAAATTGATTCAGGATCAGCGTCACACGGCGCAGTCCAAATAGAAGAGTTACACTGATAGGAAGGTTCGTGGTGTTGCTTTCATGGTTGGGGAGAAGGTACTGCTCAAGGTTTCACCCATGAATGATGTTATGAGGTTCGGGAAGAAGGGCAAGTTGAGCGCTTGGTATATTGGGCCGTTTGAGGTATTTCATATTGGAGAGGTGGCTTACAAGCTTGCCTTGCCACCTAGTTTGTCGAGTATGCATCCAGTGTTTCATGTTTCTATGCTCCGGAAGTATGTTGGCAATCCGTCTCATGTTTTGGATTTCAGCACGATTCAGTTGGATGGTGATTTGACTTACGCCGTGGAGCCAGTGGCCATTTTGGATCAGCAGTTTCAAAAGTTGAGGTCAAAGAACATAGCTTCAGTGACGGTGCAGTGGAGAAGTCTGCAAGTTGAGGAGGCTACTTGGGAGATCGAGCGGGAAACCTGGAGCAGATATCCACGCCTATTTGAGACTCCAGGTATGCTTCTAGACCCGTTCGAGGACGAACATTTATTTAAGAGGGGGAGGATGTAACTACCCGGCCGATCACAGAAGAGGGTGCGAGGGAAATTCCGCACCTACCTGATCGCAGATGCAGACGAGGGGTCGCAGAAGCGCAGGTGTTCGCAGAAGCGGACTGCTTATCGCAGAAGCGAGTCTGCAAAAGCGGAAGCATGATCATAAAAGTGGAGGCAGTGGAGCCTTGGCAGGATCACAAAAGCGGTGGATTTTCCACAAAAGCGGAACCGCAGATGCGGTTAAATTTCCGCAGGAGCGAAAAGGCTGGACAGAACCTTAAATTCAAGAATTCACGATTTTTCTTACATTTCAAGCTCGGGATTAAGGATTTTTGAGAGGATTTTCGAGGGTTTCTTGAGGTAAGTCACTTGTGTTCATTTTTAATCAATAATCTTGTTTTCCCATTGAATTTTCTACCTAGTTTGTGTGTACTTAAGGTGGAATTTGGGAATTTGAAGCTAGAGATTTGGAGAGTTTAATTTGGGGTTTTTGGCGGCAATTTGGTGTCGGATTTTGGTAAATTTGGTACAGTTGGACTCGTGGCTGGATGGGCTTTAGGGTATTGTGACTTTTGATTAATAACTTAGTGTTTTTCTTATGGAATTAAATCCTTTAGCTTTTGTTGATTGTATCGAACTGTTTATGGCTAGATTCGAAGCATTTGGAGGCCGATTCACGATGCAAGAGCATGTTGGAGTAGGGATTTGCACTGTTTGAGGTAAGTAACAGTTCTAAATATGGTCCTGAGGGTATGAAACCCTGTATTATATGTCATGTGATTGGCTTTAAGGTGACACACGTGCTAGGTGACGGGCTTTTGGGCGTGCACCGTAGGAAATGGTGACTTGGTCAATTCCTAGGAACTGTGTGGTTGAATAATATGTTGTTATCCGTATTTCTCCATGTGTTATAGAAATTGAATAGCAAACCATATTAGAAATCATGTTTAGACTGTGTGTTGGCACTGTAGGGACCCACAGAGGTCATGTGCATGTTGAATTATCTGCTAAATTGCTTTTCTGTACTCAATCACAGTTTTACTAGCATATTGCATCTCAGTCTCTATTATTCATTATTGATACATTATATCATTGTTGTTTGAACTGATTATCATGATTATTGAGAGCCCGAGAGACTGGAGAGATTGATGACTGAGTGAGGCCGAGGGCCTGCTTGTGAGGATATTTATGAGATCGGGCTGCACGCCGTAGCATATTTTGTTGATTTATGCCATGATTGACTTGTTATAGGGCTTAGGCTGAAGGACCCCCTCCGGAGTCTGTATATACTCCTAATGAACGCAGGTACCTACTAAGTGCGAGTGTCGAGTGCCGAGTGCCGAGTACCGAGCGATTGAGAGGAATGAGTGACTGTGAGGTTGGAGTGCATGGGAGGACTGAGTGACTGCTGTTTTGAGATTTTGCACTTGATTTCATCACTGTTGTACTTCAGCTGGCATATCATTGTCATGTAATTTCTGAGAGATGTTATATCCTGTTTTAATTGAATTTGACATGAATTAACCGTTTTGGCCTTAATTCTCGAATTTGAAAACATGCCTATCTTTCTATGTTGTAATTTCTGTAACTGAACTATCTCTGTGAAGCTCATCATTACTTTCAGTCCATTATTAGTCTTGTTACTTACTGAGTTGGTTGTACTCACGCTACACCCTGCACTTCGTGTGCAGATCCAGGTATTTCCAGACACGGTGAGTGTTGATTTTCTTGCGCAGCTTGATCGTTGGAGATTCCAAAGTAGTTGCCCGGCGTTCGGAGACCTTGTCTCTCCTTCCTATCTTTCTACTTTATGTATTTAGTTCTAGTCTTTCATGGACATTACTTCTAGACTTGTATTGTATAGGCGCTTATGTACTCGGTGACATCCTAGTTTGAAAACTTTCGTGTCGAGTTTTGATTTTTATCCAGTTTACGAGAGCTTTAGTGATTTAAATCCTCGTGTATATTTCCTGTCAAGTGAGTATTGATTCTTGAAAGAATGGACTTTAGTGGATGTTATACTTGGGTTTATCATAATATTGCTCTTTTTGGGAAGCATGTTGGAACATTTGTTTAGATGGTTATTATCACGGTTGGTTTAAACCGTTGTCTTTTTATGCCAGGAAATCTTTATGAAATTTTGAGTTTGATAAGTACATTTCTTGCCATGAAGTAATTTGAGAGATAAATATTGGTAGATTTAAATATGGTTTGTACATGAAGTATACTTATTTTTTTGGTCTATCTAAATCATTTTCCTTGTTTGATGAGCTCATGAAAGATGTATTATGTGCTTACTTAAAGAATTATGTGACTCTATAATGATGATATGTACATAATTTATAGATGAGTCTTTATGATGCCCAGAAGATATTGGGTTAAAAAAGTATATGGGCATTTCTTGCTCTAATTTTGCTATGCATATTTTTTGTGATAAATGCATATTGATACTTGATCATTTTTTTATTTTTTCAAGGTTTGAATTTGAGGATGAATTTTTTTCTTTAAAAGAGAACAACTATCATGCAGTTGGGATCAGGGAGGAAAGGTTGGTACGCGAAGAGGTCCTCACTTCGAAAGGACAGGCCAGAATATTGAAATATGAAAAATATTTAGGTTTTCATATTTAACTTGTAGGATTTAGGCCAAACACGAATTCCCTTCTCCATATTTTAATGATAGAAGGTTTGGACTTGCTGATCCCAAAGCTCAGTGAGGCACTGCCTCAGGAGCTCCTCAATTTGACTATGGAAAAGAGCATGACATCTTACTAGCTAGACTTTTGCTTTGCTTAATCAAGCATCATGGTATAATTATATCACTACTAAAGGTGTCGAAAGCACTGTGATACTTATTGAAGCTTATGATGGCTCTAATTTATTTAGTAAATGCCTACAATTACTGTTCAGGGATGACTTTATAGCTCTCACGGGCAAAAGATGTACTGATTCATGTACAAGGATTTCTTCATAGTAGTTTTATAAAAATATTGGTTGATGAGATAATCGTAGTTTTCTTGCAATTCGGAATATTACAATGACCCTGAGCCTTATCAATAGAGGAGAAACGATTGGTCAAAGTGTATTACTTTCGGTATCATTCATTAGAGTTCCTGGGAATATTCGACGAATTGATTATTTACAAAGACCTATATTTTATTCTATTTTATATCATTATTAACTCAAATTTTTTATTTTAATATTATTGAGATTATTTTATAAAAGTGTGCATTTCATGACTCGCATACACGTACAACGCACGTAGCGAGAAACTAGTATATATAAAAAATAGAATAAAAAAGTGAAATGGCATGTCTCTTTGGCCAAAAATTATATTTATCTTTTTTCTCTTTTTTTTTTCCCTTTTTCCCCCTCAACTTTGGTTCTTTCACCAAAGAGTGGTGTACTTTCACGGAAGAGTTGTAATAGCCACGTTATACGAAGAGTCATAACTAATCATTAACGGAATACATAGACAATTTATAACCGATAATCTATTACTGTCAATAAATGTCCATAATGTGATAGTGGAGGAATAAGTTGACTTCGTTTCTTCTCCTTTTAATCACAACAAAAGTTTCATATCCTCTCCGTGCCAGCGTTTCACTAATGTCAGTAGACAAAAGCAGCATTTTTTCATACGAAGGCATGATTAATTGCTTTGATCAACATAATCTTCATACAGTTACATGCCAACCAAATTAGTTGATCTATAGTTCATATTGGTAAGTCGTTTTATTTTTTCCTAATTTTTTTGCTATCTCTGCCTTTTCTTTTCTTCTCCTTTTTCCTTCAAAATTTCTTATGCTTGTGTACCTCTTCCGCTTAGGATATTCTTCTGCACATCTTAATCACAGGAGAAACAAGAAGATATATGAATCGAATAATAATAGCGTCTATGAAAGCGGGTTGATCAGTAGGACTACAAAGAGAAAAGAAAAAACGATTTCAGACTCTCTACCTCTCTTGGATTTGGGCGACTCCTCATTTCCTTTTTTGTGTTCTTTAATCTTTCTCCTTTCTCTTTTCTCTTTGAGTGAGTTTTTTGTGAGTTCTTGTGATGGTGGGAGTATTGCTAAATAGATTTATTCCAAGAAATGAAAGAAGCAACAAACATTTTGGTTTATCCAAATAGTTTAGAGCAGATGAAATCAGTCTTTGATTTGTAGGAGTGAAAAGTTACTGGAGGTAAGGAAAGAAAATAAAGGAGGAGAGAAGTGAAAATAAAGTAAAAAAAACAAAGAAAAAAACAAAGAAATTCTGAAACGGTTTAGAAAAGTGTTAAAACATTCAAAAGAGAAAAACAAAGAAGTATGCAGTTCAGGCTTGAAATGAGTCTAATATGTGTTCCAGGTCCGAATTGATTTTTAAGTGTTGAGGTGAAATATAATTGTGTGGACTTTAGTTTTTCATAACGCAAATTTTTATGTGAAATTCTTTCTCATTATATGAGTAAATCAACTTCGATATATTCGAATATATTAATTGGTTTAACTAAAGATAACGTTTATTGGCTTATACGACCAATTGTCTAATTTATGAGATTTTTATAATTGATTTGAAATTCCCTACTCCTATATGTATAGCAATAATTTGATGAAAGGGGTTGTTTAATCATATGATCCTTGACACTTATAATAAAGTTTTATAATATGGTTACTTAATTAGCACCTTCTTCAGCTGTCATGAAGGCCAATCAAAAATTGATCATGGATGAGGGTTAATCAAGAAGTAAATCCAAATGTCAGACCAAAGGTTATGTTTGGTATCTATGTTTTTTGTGGTGTAAATAGAGTCATTGTTTCTGGGGATACTAATCTTAATTGCATGAACTTTGTTTCATTCAAATGTTCAATTATTCGACATTGTAAAAGCAGATGATACAGGGACTTGGAAAGGAATGAAGCAGTTTGTGGAATAGTATTATTATACCCTTTTTAACGACAATGTAGAAAGCGAGGAACACAAGTCCCTTATAGAACATGTGACAAAAAGTTGACAATTAGGAGTAAAAGAGGTAATCGGGCAGGAGACATGGGAAGTATGATGGTAAGACCACTTTTATCTAATTTATATCACATGATTTTAGTTACGTGATCACCTGACATCAATGCGAATTCACATTTTTAAATTCTAATTCTGAAAGAATTTTTTTTGTTTGTAATTTCATTCATCTATATAAAAATAATTTACTGACAATATATAAATGTGTGTCTCTATATTTTTTTAAAGAAAAACTTCTCTTATATCTCTATTAAAAGGCAAACTTACTTTAGTGGATCGAATCTATTACATATCACGCATTGCACGAACGCATACGATAAATTTAACGAGTCGAGGAACCCGCCCCGTTTTCCATCCTTATTTTCTCTTGGTCGTCATTTTTATCTTCTCAAATTAGAAAGTTCTTAAGTTATTGTTTAGAAGTTCATTAGAAGTACTTTAAAAAATATTTTTCATTTTAATAACATTTATGTTTGTTTGATAGGTTGTAACAATAAAATTTAAGTTATATATAGTGACAATAATAATTTTTTTTTACTCTATAAGTATAAAGTGTGACTTTTATGTATAATATTTCAAAGTAATAATATTGACAGTTCACATGGAGACTTTTGTATCTATATCCGGTTTTGGGGTCACAATTGAAGCAATACTCACTTTGCGAAAAAATTTACAAGCCACGTGACAATCAACTTCAGACCCGATAAAGTTTGAAGTGTAATGCACTTAAGGCCAATTAAGTCTAAGTGCAGAAGTTGCACTTAAGATGCATTTAAGGTCAGATAGCTCTGAAATGCAACTAATGGTTTCATTCACTTAAGAAGAGGTCTGAAGTGAAAAAGTTGCACTTTAGATACACTTAAGGCCAAATAGGTCTGAAGTGCAACCGATGGTTTCATTTACTTAAGGTCAGAGAGGCCAGAAATGAAAAAATTGCACTTCAGATGCACTTAAGGCCAAATAAGTCTGAAGTGAAAAAATTGCACTTCAGATGCACTTAAGGCCAAATAGGTCTGAAGTGCAACCAATGGTTTCATGCACTTAAGGCCAATAAGTTTGAAGTGAAAAAAATTGCATTTCAGATGCACTTAAGGCCAAATAGGTCTGATGTGCAAATTACTCAGAAACAGAAATTTGTTCTTCGAATTTTAACAATCCAATATATGATTTAACACCTAAATCTACATCAAATGAGCTCAAATTTAAAACATAACCTCCAAATATCGTCAAGGATAAACTTCAATCAACCAATTATCAAAATAACAATAAATCTAACGAACCCATTTGTAATTAAGAAAAAAAAAAGACAAAACCCTAAGCAATAGTAACAAATAAAGTGCCACAACATTTCACTATTGTAAAACATCTGAACTACCTTAACATATGTTCACAAACACCATATAAACTGTCACCCCAAGAAGAAGATGAAAGAGAAGAAAAAGGCCTCAAGTTGTTTAAACTTTGGGTACTAATTAAAAAAAATTTAAAAAGAGGGTAGATATTAAATGAGAGCGACCAAATAAGGTGTCCCGTGTAATTTTTAGGTCCACAGGTATTGGGTTAGTTGGGCTTTGTCCTTCCTAGCTGAGTCCCTTTAGTAAAAATTGCACGGGGCATCCTATGTGGTCCCTATTTAACCTATACCCACTTTTTAATACTATTTTAACTACAACTTCAAGTCTTTTTCTCCTCTTTCTTCTTCTTTTTCTTCTTCTTCTTTGGGTGACAATGATTTTATGTGGTGTTTGTGAACGTATTTTAAGGTAGTTTATGATTATTTACAGTGGTGAGCTACTGTGGAGCATAAGTTTTATTGTTTACTATTTCTTAGGATTTCTTCTTCTTCTTCTTCTTCTTCTTCTGTTTCTTAATTGTAAAATGGTTTCGTTAGATTTTTTTTTTTTTAACATATTGATGAATGAGGTTTATTCTTGATGATATTTGGAGGTTATGTTTCAAAATTGAGCTCATTTGGAATAGGTGTTAAATCATATATTAGATTATTAAAATTCGAAGAACAAATTTCTGTTTCTGGGCATTTACCTATTTGGTCTTAAGTGCATAAAAATGTTGATTGCACTTCAGATCTATTTGGCCTAAAGTGCATCTGAAGTGCAATTTTTTCGCTTCAGACTTATTGGCGTTAAGTGCATGAACCCATTGGTTGCATTTCAGACCTATTTGGCCTTAAGTGCATCTAAAGTGTAATTTTTTCACTTCAGACTTTTTGATCTTAAGTGCATAAAACCATTGGCTGCACTTCGTACTTTTTTATCCTTAAGTGTACTGAAGTGTAATTTTTTCACTTAAGACTTTTTGGCATTAAGTACATGAAACCATTGGATGCACTTCAGACCTATTTGACCTTAAGTGCATTTGAAGTGCAATTTTTTCACTTCTGATCTTTCTACCTTAGGTGCATGAAAATATTTATTTCACTTTAGACCTATTTGGCCTCAAGTGCATCTTAAATTCTCAATTTTTGTATTTTGGACTTAATTGGCCTTAGTGCATTGCACTTCAGACTAATTTTTTTTTTTTAACTTCAGACCTGATAAGTCTGAAGTTGATCATAAAGTGGTAGGCTTATAAATTTTTTTATAAAATAAATATAGGTTCAATTGTGATCTCAAAATCAGTACTGATACAGAAGCTAGTTCGAACTTTAATTACTAGATGCTTGACTAACCTCTATTTCGAGTATTGATAAAATATTAAAAATGAATTTGAATCACGTGCATTTTGTTTTTAATATTTTCAACTAGCTTTTTAGGCAATCCTAAGATTTTGTTTTATATTATACAAGTAATATTTTTTAAGAAAGAGTTGTACGAAAGTTTAAACTGGCAAATTATTCGTAGTAATGCTTTTTAGTAAGAACCTAGGAAGTAGGAATATTTAAGTCCAATAACATGTATGCATTATGAAGATTGAAAGTTGGCTAACTGCCTTAGTTATGTTAATTCATAAAAAACCTTATCCACATTTTACATGTGTTTGCCCCAAAAATTGGAAACAAATCAATTGAATTTTGAGCGTGGGAAACGATAAGTAAGTGAAGAATTCGATTGCAAACAAGTATACGATAAGAGAGAAAGGATATAATACTTGAGAGAGAGAGATTCCAATTGCAAAACTAGGTAATCAATATATTGCCTTTTGTTTCTTGTTTTCAGCTCCAAAAAAAAAACGTGTCCCCCAACCCAGTGCATTAATACATATATATAGGAAAAAATCTACCCCCCTCCCTGGTTGCCCACGTGGTGTCTCTTTCAATCATTTCAGTGTCCTTGTATAGTTGGTAGAACTCATACACGTTTGGTGAAGGTTCTGCAGATTTGGTGGATGTACTGCAGGTTAGGTGAGGACCCCACGTGCCATGAACAGCTCTGAGCAGTGTCGCTGACCTTTGATCACCGTTCGGCAGCGAACGCAACGGGCATATCGATGGGGTCAAACTCGGGATGGCCTATCGATCGCCATATCGAATCTGGCCTTGACTCTGTCCCGACTTCGATGCTCGGTCAACGGTTCGAGCATCGATCATCTGGTTTTTGGTGTCGACATCACGCATCGGTCCGAACATCGGTCAAATGATTCGACCTCGATATAGGTTTGTCCGGTCAAATGATTGCCGGTCTGGTAACCGGTCCCGAGGTTCAACCTCGAGATTCAACCTCGATTGATCCTTTTATGAAGAACCCGATTTTGCCTTACACAGATAGCCCCCTCGTACTTTGGAGGGTAACGACAAAGGACGAAATGAGCCGCCGCCGATTCTCTATAACTACGTTAAGATTTGACCGCTCTTTTTGTCTGGTGACATCAGCACTGTGACGCGCTTTAATCAAGGGGAAAGTCTTTTCAGAGGTCAATTCGTGACAAACCCCTGCCCTTCATTAAATGCCTCTTTTTCTTGGTTGTCGAACCGCCGCTGCTTGAAATACTACCCCTCGAACTTCACCCCCTTTACTTTCGTAATTCCCGCTTCTTTTTCGTTTAGCCATCTTCTCCTCATCTGCTTCTCTTTTCCATCTGCTTCTCTTTTTCATCTGCTTCTCTTTTTCATCTGCTCCTCTTTTTCACCGTTTCGTCTGCTTTACCTGTGCCGTTGCCTTTCCTCACCAAGCCTTCACTTTGTCTTCCTCGTTACTCGCCCATTCCTCCTTCACTGGTTCTAATGGCGAAAACGTCTAAAAGCGTTCCTCAACATCAACAGTCTTCTCCCTCCCATTCCGTAGAGGGAGGAGACTGTACCGCCCATGCCGCCGTGGGAAAGGCCACAGCTGAGCCCCCTTTAAAGGCGTTCTTGCCGGTTGGGTGTTCTATTGGGTTTGATTTTAAGGTGGAGA
>MCJB01048380.1:105217-130721 GCA_002018475.1 Nicotiana obtusifolia | reverse complement strand
CCCCCTTCCCCCTTTATATAGTAGGGGAATCCTACTCTAAGTACAATTCTATAAAAGGTAAAAAAATCCTCTATTTAACTTATTGTCGGTTCTTCATCGGCACGTGCCGAGATCCACGCTGTGATATTCGGCCGGTCGCGGATATTACGATCTTCTGTTGGTCGGGTTCGATTACCCGAAGTCTTTCAGGATTTGGATCGATCTCAACTCATGACCCTGATATTTTTGAAGGCGGACAACGTGCCCCCGGATTCTGACTCGATGAGACCTTTACTTCGATCCCGATCTTTCGCGATCATCTTTAAGCCCGTTTTACCCTAATAGTGGCCAGAGTGTATCATGAACCCGATTCTTACCCGTATACAAATACTAACTTGCCATGCTCCAATTTTCTTTATCGATAATAGATTCTTTACGTGGGAAATCTTCCAATGTTGATGACTGGCGTTGTCTTTACTCTTTACTCTAGTCCCTCAGGCATCTTATTTATAACAAATACTTCGTCTTCTTAGAGCAACATCGATATTTTCCTTCAAATATTATGTAACCATAGACGTAGATGGAAAAAAGTAGTGGATTGGCAACTTCCTTTACCGGCAATTAATTTGAGGGGGTCGAGGAGCTTAGCTATATATTTTGAAAAGGCAGATGGAAAATGAGAGTTGAAATTACAATTGTTGTTTAACATGGATGGCTAAGTACGTACATTAAATATAGCAATATCTCAAACTTGTGATAATGTACAATATAACAGGTAATGGAGTCTATATATGGATGAATTCTTAATTTAACCTCGCAGACAAATTGATCAGTTTAGGTACCCCTTTAAACCTAAAATAAAATTTCCAGAAGAATAATTTCTATAAAAAAATCGTATGCTTTTATGGGTTCAGATTACTGATCTTGCATTATATATTGATAGCACACTACAAGCTTTTGAACGGCTAAATGTTCTAACGGCAAAAAAAGTTTATGGAGTTATTTAGTGTTCTAGTTAGGAGTACTTTTTTTTTTCAAATGTTATTTCGACATTAAAAATAGCTATTTCTCAATTACATTTCAAACTATGGCTAAATATTAAAAGGCGCTCAAAAAAGTGCTATCCAATCCATTTTTTACGTTTTCGCTTGTAAACAGGCCAGACTTTGGTACGTAGTAAACTTGTTTCGGGACTTTTACATCTATGCTCGATTTTGAGATCACAATTGAATTTACATCCACTTTAAAAAAAATTGCAAGTCTACCCACTTTACGATCAACTTCAGACTTATCGGGTCTGAAGTTGAAAAAAAAATAGTCTGAAGTGAAAAAATTGCACTTTAGATGCACTAAATGCCAAATAGGTCAGAAGTGCAACCAGTGATATCATGCACTTAAAGCCAATAAGTCTGAAGTGAAAATTGCACTTCAGATGCACTTAAGACTAAAAGGTCTGAAGTGCAACAAATGTTTTCTTACACTTAAGGCCAATAAATCTGAAGTGAAAAATTACACTTCAGTTGCACTTAAGGCCAAAAGATCTGAAGTGCAACAAACATTTTCCTACACTTAAGGCCAATAAATCTGAAGTGAAAAATTGTACTTCAAATGCACTTAAGTCCAAAAGGTCTGAAGTGCAGGCTTGAAGTACAAATTATCCAGAAATAAAAATTTATTCTTCGAATTTTAACAATCCAATATACGATTTAATACCTAAATTTACTCCAAATGAGCTCAAATTTGAAACACAACCTCCAAATATTATCAAGAATAAATCCCAATCATCAATTTGTCAAAACAATAATAAATCTAACAAACTCATTTTGCAATTAAGAAAAAGAAAAAGAAGAAACCTTAAGCAATAGTAAAAAATGAAGCGCCACAACAGCTCACCACTGTAAAACATCATAAACTACCTTAAAATATATTCACAAATACCATATAAAATTACTGTTACCCGAAGAAGAAGAAGGAGAGGAAGGAGAAGAAGAAGGAGCAGAAGAAGGAGAAGAAGGACGAAGAAGAAGGACGAAGAATAAGAAGAAGTTGAAGAAGAAGGACGAAGAAGAACAAGAAGAAGAAGAAAGAGGAGGAGGAGGAGGACGACGAAGAAGAAGAACAAAAATTATTTAAATAATGGGTATAAGTTAAAAAAAATTAAAAAGTAGGTACAGGTTAAATGGGGGCGACCAAATTGGACGCCTCTTACAATTTTTACACTTGTTTTACCAGTGATCCAACCCAGCCAAATTGAGTAAATTGTTGTTCTGCCCATTTAGAGATATTGTGTGTTTAAAAATGTATTGCCCATTTAGAGAAACACCATCACAAAGAAGTCAAAGCTTCTTAATTTTTTTAATTGGCCTTTGTTTAAGAAACTGGTGAAAATATTTTTCTACCTTTTTCCCAACCACACACCACTACAATTTTTTCCCCCAGTTTTTTACAAAAACTGAAACTACTCGAGAGGTGCTTTCAGTTTCGATAGCAATTTAAAAACTTTTCTAAATGTTTGTAGCAACTAACGTTTCATGTTATTCATGTATAAGAACTGGGATGTGATTGGCATAATACATAGACGAATTAATTCGTTAAAATGATTGAATCTAGTCACATAAAGCAGTTGCTAGATGTTCAAGCCAAACATCCATACCCCAAAAACCAGAGCAATAACCTAAGATCAATAAAGAGTTGGGACAAGAAACCATTTATTCTCACTTGCATGTAAAACACAATTTCCGTTAAAAAGGAATTACAAAACAAAGTCAATCCTTCACCCTCTCCTTAGGCCATGGCATGAAAAGGCCAGTCAGTTACAAAAAATGAATGTTAAAGAGGACACACTCAAAACACATAAAAAGGCAAAAAAAGGATCAAGATACATGAAATGAAATTGCAAAAGCTTAAGACTTGAAGGTCAATTCTGAAAAAAGGAACCAAGAAATCAGCATTTTGGGAGATCAGAAGGAGGAGGAAGGAGTTTCTGATTGGGAAGCTTTCCATCTAAGACAAGCCATGCCATCTTCAGTCCCCAACTTGTATGAACTTCCAAGTGACAATGCATGAACCAAACACCTACATTCAAATGCACAAATTCTTGAGTCTTAACTAAAACATATTAATAACTTTGTCAAAATATTATCAAATGAAAATTTGGTATAAAAATCACTTGTGATTTAATCTACCAACCTGGATTATCAGCTAAAAATCGAATAGCAACCCATCCATCAGATGGCACACCTACAGTGTTCCTCTCAACAGGGTCAATGAGATTGAAGTTAGCAGGATCCTTATTAGGGTCAAAATTACCAAAACCTTGGCCAACAACGAAGAAATTGAAACCATGAAGATGAAGTGGATGGCTTTCAGCGCCGAGAATGCTTGTATCTTGCATAATAAGCTCAACACTTGTATTAAAAGGAAGGACTACAACTTTAGTACCATTGTTAACCATTGTGTTATTTGGAGGATTCCCGGTGTAGTTGAACCAATTCAAAGGATTAATAGGAAAATAAGGGCTATAAACACCATTTGATTGTCCAATGAAATGAGATTGGAGCAGTGCAGTTGTAGGTTGTACAAATGATATGTTATTAATTGACGCTGCAAATTTGGTTGTATTAGTAGGACCTTGACAAGTTTGATTTTTGTCACAAGGAGTTGTGCCAAGGCCTACTGTAAAAAAGAAATGCTTGTCAACATTTTGAGGGACTTTAGCAGGAAATTGAGAATTTGCCAAACTGCGGAGTTTCTTACTAAAATTGGTAGCAAAAGAAGTGTCATTTAGAGGAGGTAAAGTAGGTATGAACATGGGAAGTTTCTTCATTGATTTGGTCGAATGAGAAATTGGGGATTCATATTCAAGAATTCCAGCAACAGTGGAGTTGTCAAAAGTGCCTTGGCCGGTAACATAGGGTCTAGCAGTCATGAGAAAAATGGCACTAGGGTATTCAGATTCGGTTTTCAAAAGAACATTTGTGGTTTGTCCTGGTGTTATAAGTACTGTGTCAGTCTCAAAAGGTTTAACGTATACTGCATCAGCGTCGATTACTGTGAGTGTATGATTTGCAATGCTGAAGAAAAGCTCATCATTGAGTGCAGCATTGATCATACGGAGAAGGTATGTTTTTCCTGGCTTGACCTTTAGCTTGAATGTATCTGCCATAAATAAACCATTTATAGAGCTACGTCAGAATAATAGTACCAAAAAGTTTAACTACTATTCATTAATACATGTCACTTAAAAGTCAATTACATATAACTTTCTATAACAAACACGTATTGACCGATTACCTACTGAGGATGGTGAATGACCTGTTACAACCCACAAAATTACAATAATATGATGGTTGAACGAAAAAAGACGATAAAAGTACCTTTTGCAGAGCAGTTGTACAAGAGCCCCGGAAGGCCATTGATGGTATAAGCATCAGAGACATTTGGACCTCCACCAGTTTGTAGAGCTTGGCTAATGATAGCTTCAGGATCAGCATTGAACCATTCTCCTAAACATCGAGAAATTAATTTTAGTAACTAATATTAGGAATAATAGTAGATGGAGAAATTTGGATCATAAAAAATAATTTGATATTTTCTTTGTGAATGTTTAATTGAGTACCTAAGATGATTGGAACTTCCTTGAATGGTTTGACAAAAGGGTAGGATTCATTTTTCTTAGGAAGGATAATTAGAGGGCCATAAAGAGTAGATCTTAGCCATGAAATATGGGCATGCCACCACAAAGTCCCTCTTTGACCAACAATTGTGTAATTGTATACATAACTTTGGCCTGTTTGAATGGGGCATTGTGTTATATATGCAGGACCATCTGCCCATCCACTACGAAGCTGTCTCACACCATGCCTGTTCAGAGGGGCAAAGAAAATTAAAGAAATTAATCCTAGAATATCCAAAAAAATATACTAAGTAAAAGAGAAAGATATCATAGCTGTTTGAGGTTTTTTTTCTTTTTCGTTTTAAATGTTTCTTTTGAAATAGCTAAAGATGTCGAAAGGGTTAACTTCGGTTCCATATACTATAGTGTAAAAGAAATAATACTACTAATTAGGTCACAATGTATTTAATTTAAGTTTAAGGATCTATGTAGAAAGGACACAAATGTAGGACGGAGATAAGGACCAAATATTATACCAATGAATGGAAATATTGTTAGGAACATGGTTATTGACTTTTATAAGTAGACGATCACCCTCCCTTGTCACAATACGAGGCCCTGGGAATTTTCCATTGACTGTCACTATGCTCTTAGTATGGCACAATCTAGTGACATTTTGCATTGTAATCTACATTAAAGATTCAAAAAAGAAAATATGTTAGCAAGAGTAACAAAAAATTATGCACATTATTTGCTGTAAGATAAGTAGAATGGACTTTTGATATCATACATTGAACTCATAGTGTCGGGTGATAGCTTGTGAAGGCTGAGGCATGAGACATAGTGCCAGAAAAGCAATAAAGAACATTGCCATAGGAACTAATGATGGAAAAGTGCTAGAAAACCCCATCAGTTTTTGTCTGATCTCTTCCTTGAAATTAAATTAAAGGGTGAAGATCAGCTTTAGATATTGTAGTAAACTTGGATGAAATATAGCTCTAAGATTGATGTATATATAGAGAAATATTGATGGGGTGCTTGGTCGATCAGGTGATGAAAATAGTGAATATTAAAGAAGAGAAATCAGGAAGTAGTTCAGAATTTGCACATAAATTTTTCTAAAATTGACCAACTGTAGTTGGAAAACAACTTTAGAGTGATGTCAAAGACAATCTAGCTCTATTTTAATTATATAGTTTGCTGAAGTTCAATAACTTTCCTTTGTCGTGATGTTAAGCTTGCATGATATTGACAAATTTTCCATATATGCTATAGCTACTGCATGTGCATGAAGTGGTTGTTTCTTTTGCACTGTTTGAAATTAGACGTTTACGGTTTTAGTGCAATTTTTTACCCTTCTCTAATATCTTGGAAAGAAATCCCTTCGTCCCAACTCTGAGGCGTGAGGATCTTAGATTCTATGGTTCAATTTGTTAGTATTGAATCCATTATATTTTTAAAGTTATGAATTTAAACTATCTTTTGTTGCAATTTTAATGAAGTTTTACACGTCAGTTTATTCTTCGTATCAAAAGTACTGAGTTCAGATGAACCCGGCAGTCAAATTCTACATCCACCCGTCTCCCAACTCAGTGATGCCGTTCAGATTTCAAAAATCAAAGTTTTCAAGTTTTGATTGCGAATTTGGACACATAATCTTTAAGTTTTTTTTTTTTTTTTTTTTTTTTGTCTTTTTACATGCTTGAAAACTATATAAAAAGTATTGTAAGTCACAATAATTAATAATTTAAAAATATTAAAAAATTATATGAAAAATCATGATAAAAAAAAATTCGTTTACAAATTGAGATAAAAGGAGTACTAAATAGAAGAAGTACGGACTACATAAGTACATATGTTTAAAATTAATTTAACCAATTACGCTGTGAATATGCAAACGCGTCAATTTTTTGTCCAAGAAACCTTCTAAAAGTATATCTCATGATTAGCGTTTCCATCCAAACAAAGTAGATATATGATTGCGAGAACTTGCTTGCAGTAAAGATTTATATCATTGTAATTAAGTGTTATTGTATTACATTTCTATACCCTCTAGTCAGATCTCAACATTTATCAATCGATAGGCCTATTGATGTTACATATATGCTTTTTTATCAAGTTAAATCATTCATGGGGTTGTTATCTTAATTAGACCAAACATACTCGAGGTTATATTAACTAAACATATGTTTAATAAAATTCAATCTTGTCTATTCCATTCCAATTTTCGCTTCGAGTGTACACTTTAAGCAAAACGTTATCTGTATTTTTAAATGATCAAGGGGTAAGAAATTGTGTTTACGGGTAAAAACAGGGGTAACATATACCTCGATTATCCGATGGGTCAAACGAAACAAAGACATAACTGTATGAGATCAGAATCAAAATCAGGGACTTCTCGTATCAGGGGACGAACGGAGTGTTCGCAACCGGGCCTGGCAAGACAACACTCCCCGAACCCAGAGCGAGCTCCTAAACTTCGGAAGGCACTATGAACGGTTGCACACGACTAACAGAAAGCCGTGATATCCGCACCGAACCGGATATCACGGCGCGAATCTCGCCCGACGTCGGTTGCATATCAGTAACTGATGAGAAAGGAGGATTTCTTTTACCTTTTTTAGAGTTGTACTAGGGATGAAACTCTCCTACTATATAAATGGGAAGCTTTTTCACTAAATACACATTGTAACACGCATATCAAGGCAATACAAAATTATTTCTCTTCTTTCTAGCTATTGAAAGGTTCTTATTTTAATCATAGTTCTTCACACGTATTTGGCTCCGAATCGAGGGTCCGGTCGAGGGAAAAACTATTGCCCGTACTCAACGTCACAATGGGTTTGTTTATTGTCTCATCCTTAATTCGTTTATCTAACATTCTTGATTACTTGTGTTGAATCAATCCACATATCTTTAAAATCGCGTGCGAATTTAATTGTTATCCATTTTAAGGGTAAACAGTCTTGGTGCTGAGAAAGTAACATTACACTCACGAAAGCCGAACGAGGGAAAGCTGGGATCAAATTGGGAAGGACCGTATCGAGTCATCGAAATTACCGGCAAAGGCTCAAACAAACTCGAAATGGGAAACAGTGTGCAACTACCGAACAATTGGATCTTGACACACTTAAAATGGTACTACTGCTAAGGTACGATCTTAACTATTCTTTAATCATGTTATGAATCGGACTAACACTTGCAGGCAAGCTCAAGAATGGATGTGGCTATTAGGAATGAAAGCACGCGTTGTACTCTTTTTCCCTTGAACCGGTTTTGTACCAAAATGGATTTGTCGGCAAGGTTTTTAACGAGGCAACAGTATTACGTGCTAACTTAGATTCGAATGTTGGTACCAAACTAGAGTCAATGGGCATTCATTTCGCATCAACAGTAGTCGAGCCCTTTCAAGCCCGACCTCAAATACTGGGGGCCATTATCCACGAATTAAGGTTTTCAGCAAGGGAAAATTTAGCAAGGAAAAAAGAAAACTTTGTATGCTAGAAGCTAAGGCTCGGTGGTTAGGATTCATTATAAGGGCCAAACGGTCGTGTGAACCGTGCCCACATAGTCCACTTTAGCCATGACATAAGCTTTTACGCATTTTCGATCATGTACTTTACACACAGAAATGAAAGAAAGTTCCGCCTTGCTATTACACATTTTCTTGCCTTTTTAATTCCGGATCCTAAAAACCCACGGGCTACCGCTATTCGGGGACTATCGAGCCCAAGGGCTATCCCCACTCGGGGACTGTCAGCCGAAAAACATTCGGACAATTAGGGCTACTAAATCCCCGAGGCACCAAAGGTATTAGGCAGTGCCTAAATACAAAAGGCTCGACGACCCTTAAAACGGCTCGGAGACGTCTGAAGCTCGTAATCAGAAAGTAAGGCCTTTATAAAAATTCGAAACTTGCTAAAAGGTTACCCTCGGCAAAAGCATCGTCGAAAATCACTTAAGCATCTTGAAAAAACTTCCAGTCACACCGAGTTTTCAAAGCCTGGAACAAACAAAGTTATCGAAGTGAGGCTCCATTCGGACCTCTGAAAATTAAACGCCCTATAACTACATTCGATTCTATGCTAAGGTATTAGAAGCATTGCAAGAATAGAATTATGAAAAGATGCTGAAAAAGTAAAGACTTGAAATTGCTAAGGGAAAACTTTATATATATTCTGGAATACACTTACAAAGGCCCAATAAAAACGGCCCCAAAATAAAAAAAAACTAAAAATGTACTAAGGCATCTACGCCTAATCTTCACCAAGACCCAACTCATCGCCGGAGCCGTCCGAGCCCTCAGAACCTTTAGTGCCTTCGGCACCTTCAGGCTCGTAAAGCTTCTTCGCCTTGACCTTGGATTTTTTGGCTTCCTCGATCTCAATCGACATGTCAAAACCTCGAGCGTGGATCTCCTCGAGGGTCTCTCTTCGGGATAACCGTTTCATAGATTCGACCTTTGCCTTCAGGAGGAATTCGATTGCCTCCTCATCGGCCTTATATTGGGCCACCATTGAGTCGACGTCGGCAGAAGTTGTATCCAGCTTGGGCTTCACTACCTCGTATTCTCTACCGAGGGCATCCCGCTCTGCGACAACTGAGCTCAGCCGTGCTCGGAGATCGTCATTCAGCTGAGACCACTTGTCAGCTTTCTCCTTCTCCACCCGGCGTTGGACCTCTACTGATGCCAACTTTGCCTTGGCGGTTTCCTTCTCAGAAGCAAGCAGGTCCATTTTGCTTTTCCACCCATCAACCATGGCTTGGACTTCGTTTATCTCGGCTCGGAGTTGGTCGATCAGGTCGATCTTCTGTTGAACCTGCGAGGTTGTGTTGTTAGTCACCACAACTAGCTCCTCGTTTTTAGCTTCAAAGACCTTTTCCTTTTCAAACAGATCGGCGTGTTCCCGCCTCAGGGTCGAAGCTTCCTTCTGAGTCCTGTCCAGCTCAACCTGGAGGTCCTTGAGGGCCCCGTCCTGTTGTTCACTGAGGAGCTTGAACATGTCCTTTTTCTGGGCATGCTCCTTAAGTTTGAAGCTAGCTGATTTTGAAGCGGTACCGGAGGAAGCTTTCATGGTGAAGTGCCGAGGCCTGCAAAACAACAAAAATAGTAAGAGATGGTGGAACCTAAGTAGAATTCAAGAGGGAATATTGATGCCTTGCCCAGTTTAGCGCCTGTTGCGCCACGTTCCCACCTTATTCATCTTTGCTTGGTCTTCCTCGGTCACCAGACATCGGAGGTAGCTGGTCATACCTACGGGAGCAGACAGAACTCGAGCATTCTTTGGTACCTTAAGAATGATTGTTCTCTTGCGACCGGGGTCCACAGTCAGAGCAGGAAACTGCTTCACCAATTTTAGGCTCGAACTCGGCCCGCTAACTTCCTAAGAAACATCCTTCTTCGGGACCTCCAGGTCGCTCAGCCTGGAAAAGTTTTCCAAAGTGTACAAGTCCACGCCATCGAAGAAGAAGTGAAGAAGGTCGGCCGTGCCATGAACTCTTTCACTTGACTTCTCTTTTCCTGCTTGGGCCTGCTTAAGCATGGAATCGTTGTATGAGGGCGTCTCCATGATGTTCATTACACTGGCCACCTCCTTCATAGCAGAAGCATCTTTTCGGGAGGTCTCAGCTCACGTCTCCATCTAGGCCTCTCGAGTCGAAGGGAGGTCGGCCTTATGGCTCTTCTCCTCGGTTGCCGCCTGCTCCCCAACAAGGGTTGATCTGTGAGCAACAAAATTTCATCTTCTTCAGACTTATCCCTGAGCCGGAGAAGTGATTCAGAATCCGTCACCAGGGAATTGGTGCTCTTCTTGGGCTTACGAGCCCGGGAAGCCGCCCTCTTCGTTGGCTTCACCTTAGGACCCGAGGAGCTGGAATATTTTCTTTTCCTTTTCCTTTTCCTCTTCTCCTCCGTGACAGCCTTGGGTTGTCTCGTAACGGAGGGGAAAACGGACAGGGACGCATCCTCGACCTTTTTCAGCGGCCTAAGTTTGGTGGTCTTTGGCAAACCTGTGAAGGAAAGAGAAAAGGGTCAGCGTTGTGTGAGTTCGGTGCGTAATAGTAATTATTCTAAGAAGAGCCTTACCATGTAAACAGTCCTCCCATCGGCCTTCAAAAGCTTGCACCACGAGTGCTCAAAATATGATATCTGCTTGCAGATGCCTTCGATCCACTCCTTGAGCCGGGGGACCGTATTGGAACCCGAGTAACAGCTGCACGATCACAAATACTGATGGTGAGAAAGGAACAAAGAAGATACGACACTTAAGGAAAGATTACACTTATGAGATGCATTCCACTTCTCGGGGAATGGCAAAACTCACAAAGGATCAAATCTTCAGTCTTTACCCTAACAACGTGCCCCTGCCAGCCTCGGTCTCGATCCTCGTCGATGCTCGAAAAAGGGGGCCTTGCTGGCCCCGCGAGTGAGCTTGATTAGTTCCCCTCAGAAAATTCGGGGACTATAAAGACGGAGCAGGTGGTCGGGGTGAACCAAGGAGGCTCGGTGTTATTCACAAAATAACGAAGAAGGATCTCGATCCTCTAAAGAGATGGTTGGATTTGCCCAAGGCACACCTCGTATCTCTTGCAAAAGGCCAAAACAACTGGGTCTACTGGGCCTAGTGTGAAGTGATAAGTGTAAACACTTAAATACCCCTCCACATATGTGGTGATGCCATCCTCAGGCCCGAGGACTACCACGTCCTTACCTCCATAGTTACAGTCCTCCCGGACAATGGGAAGGGTATCTTCGGTGACGGAGCATATATATCTCGATGCCCTTTCACCTCGGTTTTGTTTAGATGAGGCTGTCTCGACTTTGAAGTCGTATAAGATTGAACAACAACCGGGAATAAAACTTTTCATGGGGGGTTCTGGGGCCGCTTCGGTGGCAACCACTTCGGAAAAAATCACCTCGGGAGTAGCCGTCTCGAGAACAACCACTTCGGCGACGGTTGCCTCGGTACCTATGGCCGGATGAGAAGATGAAGTGATAGCCTGCTGAAGAACTGATTTAAAATTCTTGGCCAACGTGAATCTGGAAAATACATGAAGATTTGGAGAGAGTGTATAAAGATTTGAAGTTTAAAAGTGAAGACATGAGGTTCTGGGTTGAAAATCTAAGAAAATGCATGAAGGTTGGAGGTTGAAGATAAAGATATGAAGGTTCAAGAAACAAGGTATGTAGATTTGAGAAAGATGAAAGCCTTTGTAGAGTTCGAAGGTAAAGACTAGGATTAGAAACTGAAGGAAGTAAAAGGGGACAAAGCTTTTATAGGGGGGAATTCGCGACGTTTCGCACTCGAGGGCGACCAGCCGTTGAACGACACGTGTACGAAGTCAGAGCGACGCGACTGATGAGACGTTTCGGCTTTGTCACACCTCTTTTCGTACGCCCCCGGGAGGAGTATATAAAGAGTTTTTTCAATTAAAGTGACATTAGTCGAAATGGGATTATTTAATTTATTTTCAGAGTCGCCACTTGGAAATTCTAGATTGGTGTTCCAAGTCACCGATTTTATCCCAAATCGAGGAAAAGGTTTGACCTTCTTAATGAAGTCTGCGAACCAGAAATTCTAAGTAAGGAATTCTGTTAACCCGAAGGAAGGTGTTAGGAACCCTCGGGTTCCGTGGTTCTAGCACGGTCGCTTCATTGTCATAATCGGCTTATTATCTGATTTTAATACCTATTATTAGCCCATAGTGCATTTTACTTCATTTTTCGCTTTTAAAATTATCGGAGAATTGCAATGTTAATCAAAATATATCACAAATCACGTCACATAAATGTACCCGCGATTTGTAACATCTTTTAATTCAACATTGGGATTTGGGATTTGGGTCACATAAATGCGCACCCGAATTCGGAAAATTAAATTATTAGAGTAACGCGCCTAAAGCAAGCTACGCGTTTTTGGTTCTGCGAGGGCTATGGAATTCGCTAAATAGCGCACCTCGATTTTTCTAAGTGTTTAATTAATGAGGGCCATATGTAAATTCATTTGGTATGGCACGCCTCGAATTGGTTTAAAAGCTTTTATTATTTGGATTGTTAAAATCGGATTACCTGAAAGGCACCCCCGAAATCGACATCGTCACTATGCCACGGGAACCGTACCCATAGTCACAATGTAATTAATTGTGTCTAGAAACGAGTTACTAAAGTTTGAAGCGCTAAATGCTTAATTATCCAAACTTGTATTTAATTAATTAAGAGGACCATTGGTGATCGCTGTTAATTGAATGGACACCTCTATTCTAAAAGAAACTTGACGTTTGAAATGCCTAACTAATTAAACATGGGATTCACTCTTGATGTTTAAAAGTGAACCAATTAACACAAAGCCCAGTAACGAGATAGCCACTAATGTAATAAACGATTATGTTTTGAACTTTATACCAACAATACCATCCCATGAGAGCAACTGTCAAACAGGCTATTCGATGTAGTTACAATCATAGCCAATGATTTTACAAAGGTAATTATACTACAAAGTTTGCATAAATACACCTATCTTTACAACAGCCAAAAAATCAATTAACATAGTTTAGTTACAAACATAGCTATCAAATTCATAAATACAATTACATGCCCAAACTTGCTTTAACAGTACCCTTTTTAAGCAACAAACTTGAATACCAATTAACAATACAACAACTACAGTCCAACTTTATATTAACGGCATCATTCTCCTAAAAAACAAACTGTTATTTGCTTATTTTCAGCACAAGACTTTAAAAAGAAAACACTAATTTCAGCATTTGTGTTCAGTCCTCACAGTCATTAAAATCTCAGGGAATCAGAATTCAATATGTCTTTATTAACATAATTTCTATCAACTTCAGCATTATTTAGGCTACTATAGAGAGAATCAATCAAACAGTCGATATGCATTGGTTCTTATAGCAATTAATTCTAAATGCTAAATAATTGTCATGGCGAAACTACACATGGAACATTGCTCAAATCTCAGGATAATAACCACTGAACATTGTTTAAAATTTGAATCTCGATCAGACTAAACTATACAATCACACTTACTGCAGTGAACAAAACAGAGGATTGACTACAATTGTTTGAGTATTAATCTTCTGTTATATAGAGGACAGCAGTAGAACAGCAGTAGAGCAGCAGTAGAGCAGCAGTGTTAATCATAGTGGTTCGACATTACTTGTCATGAACAACAGTAGAGCTAATAACAACAAGCTAACGACTACAAGTAATCACTAACGAATAAGAACAAACTCAAAAACAGGATTCCAGTCACCTCTAAATTCATCCAGGATGATTATCAATTGGGCAAACCAATAGAATAAAACAGGAAAAAGAACTCATTGAATGAGAACATGTACGACAGTAGTTCTTAAATAAGACAGAATTAATCAGCAGTCATATGCGAGCAGTCTGAATAGAACTATAGAAACAGATCCTAAAAAACAAAAATGCATATGCAACAACAATCATTCAGCAAAACAGAAGCAATTGATCGATCATGAAGGCACACGTTAAACAAAGTGAACAGAACATCGATGATACGAGATTGAAACAGTGAATATCAAACAGTTTATTCACTCGTATTTTAACGGGGATTACAAAAAGTTCCAGGACATACCTATGCTAATTGGACAACTAAACGATCCCGTCAACGCAACAGCAAACGAACAACCAGCAACTCGACCTTGCTTAACAAATTAAATGCCAAATTCAGCCAAACTTAGAAAGTTTTTTTTTCTGTTTTCTTTTAGATTCTCTTTTCTTCTTTTTTGAAAATTCTCACTGTCTAGACTCTTTTGTTTGTAATTCTCGAGCTCTTTTTCTCTCTGACCACTCTTCGAATGACTAACCTCTCTTTTATATCCTTCCAAAACAGAACCGACCTCCCCCATATTTCTTTTGATTTTTATTCTTTTTTCTGTTAACTCCCTCACTCACACGACCTATTCCCCTTAACAGATTCCCCTCTCTCTCGCATGTGATTGTTACAACCAAAAAACAGAAATCTGTTTGAACTTTTAAAAAATCCTTTTACACCCCCCGAGTTTCTTTTTTTACTTGTTTAAAGATTGCTACTCGAGGCCTTCTAGAGACTTCTATTAATTTCACTGACTTTTAATCCTAAATGGGTCAAAACTGACCCGGCCCAAAACAAAGCAGCCCTGAATCCAGGTCTTTCCTAACCCAACCCCTTCTTGGACTCAAACTCGTGAAGTTTGTTCAATTTTGTAGTTTTGCCACGGAGTCTTAATGACTCGAGCCCAAACAAAGAACAAAAGACGACATAGTTTTAACAACTAAAATCAAATCGAACACAGAAAAAAAAATTAAAAAAAAAACTAAGAAAAGGGGTAGGAGATGAGAGTATTCAAGACGGAATGCAAAAATGAAAAAGGAAAAGAAAAATGAAATTACCTCGAACAAAAAATCTTCTTAAAACTCTGATTTTAAGTTAAAATTTATTTTAACCATGTGTTCTTGTTCTAAAATCTATTTTAAACTCAAAATCGGCTCAAAAAACTGATTTTGCACATTAGGGTTTTCTTCTGATTTTGTCTGAAATCCGGAGGTTCTTGGGATTTTTGGTGGTACTGAGGTATTGATTTGGAGTGAAGGAGTAATGGGGTTGTTTGTGTGTGAATTTGGACGAGTTTTGGAGACGAAATGGCCATGGCGACCTTGAAGAGCTAGGGTTTGGCAGAGAGAGGGGTCGTGTGGGAACGATGGAATGAGGGGGTAGGGGGGATCGGTTTGGACATATTTATATGGGGGGTGATGGGGAGTTCCGAACCGTTGGATCTCATTGAGATCAACGGCTCAGATGAACCAATTACTAAACGGGGTCGTTTTGGTCTTTTAAAAGAAAGGGCTGCTGGGCCAACTGATTATTTTCGAATTGGGCCTTGTTTTAAGTTTAAACAATGGCCCAATTCCGAACTCTTCTTCTTTATTTCATTTCTTCTATTACTTATTATTTTTTAATTAATTTTATTTTTAATTTTTATGACTAGACTACTTAGTAATTGAAATCCTAATTTACCTAAATGTGAAATTAAGCTAAAATAACTATTTATAAAAACTAAAATAACGCTAGATTCTAGGAATTAAATATTAAAAATAAGAAGAAGGTAAAAATGAACTATTTTTATGATTTTTCAATTTTGTAAAATCAACAATCACTAATTCAATCCTAAAAATGTAAAAATAAATCCTAAATGCAATGCATGATATTTTTTGGGTATTTTCATTAATTTTAATTAATTTACAAATAAATATGAGTAATTAGAAATCTAATAGAATTCTTAAAATGGCTAATAATTAATTAAGAACTATTTTATTGATTTTTATAGGAGTATTCCGGGCAGGGCAAAAATCACGTGCTCACAGGCTTATCTGCCATCTCGGATGAAACATGCGAAGGTAGAAACTGAGGTTCATCTATTGTCTCCCATTGTTTCGGCAAACCTATTCTCTGGGAAACGAGGGGACTATCTTTATACGGGGAAAACTAGAGTAACATATACCCCGATTACCCAGTGGGTAAAATGAAGCGAAGACATGACTGCATGAGATCAGAATCGAAGCCAGGGACTTCTCGTACCAGGGGCCGAACGTAGTATTCGCAACCGGGCCTGGCAAGACAACACTCCCCGAACCCAGAGCGAGCTCCTAAACCTCGGAAGGCACTACGAACGGTTGCACACGACCAACAGAAATCCGTGATATCCGCACCCAATCGGATATCACGGCGTGAATCTCGCCCGACGTCAGTAGCATATCCGTAATTGACGAGAAAGGAAGATTTTTTTAAATTTTTTTTAAACCTTTTTAGAGTTGTACTAGGGATAAAACTCTCCTACTATATAAAGGGGAAGTTTTTTCATTCAATACACATTGTAATACGCATATCAAGGCAATGCAAAATTATTTCTGTACTTTTTAGCTATTGAAGAGCTCTTATTGTAATCATAGTTCTTCACATGTATTTGGCTTCGAGTCGAGGGTCCGGTCGAGAGCAAAACTATTGTCCGGACTCAGCGTTACAACTGATTTGGTTATTTATCTCATCCTTAATTCATTTATCTAACATTCTTGATTACTTGTGTTGAATCAATCCATATATCTTTAAAACCGTGTATAAATTTAATTGTTATCCGTTTTAAGGGTTAGCAAAATGACAGTGGTATCTGTTTTCGATAATAAAAAGGAGTTACTAATTATTAAACTCAAATGACTAAAAGTTGGTTCTTAAATTGAAAAAAGACACCTACAGATAGAGAGAAAGAGAGAGAGAGAGAGATTGGTGTATAGTAAGACACGTTAGGGATAATATAAATGAAGTGAAGAAGGTGAAGTTGGTGAGAAAGGGGTTTTCATTCTTTTGATATCTCACAATCCTCAGTAGTTATAAATGGAGAAAGGGGAGTGTAGGACCAATTTGTATGTTAAGCTCTTTTATGGCAAGCAATGACATATCAGCTTTTGCTTCATGCCAATCCAAAGTCTGACTAGTGACTGTTCAAACTACACCAACATTCTATCCTCACCATCCTATGCTCCCTTCCCAATTTAAAAATCTCTTCAGTTAATACGTATAAAATGATGAATAACTGGTTGGGATGGACGTTTGTGTATATATAACGGACAAGTGAAGAAAATAACTTAATATAGCGTGCGATTAGGTTACTACGAACTACCTCTTATGTAGCTAGGATAGTTATGCACCTGCAAGGATGATGAATTATGCCTAAAATGAAGTGTTTAATTTGGATTTAAGGAATTAGAATTTTGGCTTTCCATTGCTGTTTGATTCAAAGCTCTTAGTATTTTTGAAATTTGAACTGGCAAGATATTGGCAAAAAATGTAAATTTACTTTATAACTATGGCACTAAGGGAGCACTTGGATTTTATCACTGGTATTTTCAACAACAATGGGCGAATATCAGAATCATTAATTTATTCGAATATTAATAACTTTCCATAATACATAGTAGCAAGCACAAAAGCATTCTACAAGAAAACAAACCCTTCCAGGAAAAGGCAAAGCCTTAATACCTAGGAACATTTATTACTCTTTTGCAAAAGAGTTTAAAACATCAAACAGGAAAATGGGAAATGACTAGTACTTGGCTTATTCTTGCATATTTTAATATGCACCCAAAATAAGTTTTTGGGATACAAGTAATCAGCACAGTTTTATTTATGCTCCTTCAGGAAGTCAAGGTTCATGACAGGACCAATATCAGAAAATTCATCTGGCATTTTTTCCCAATTTAGGCTTGGCTCCCAGTCTGCCTCTTTGACTATCTCCAAGATTTTGTTGACCAAAATGTCACTTCCTTCCTTTGTTATATGCATCCCATCCCTACACACAAAAAAAAACCCGATGAATTCTTATAAACTTTCCCTCTTTCCTTGGTTTAAAAGAATTATGATAATATTATTTCGATTTTTGTTGCGTAATTCGACTGAGCATAAAGTTTAAAAGAAGAAGGACTTTAGAAACTTATGTTTTTAAAAATAGCAGAATTTAACTTACCAGAAGACTTTAGTCAACCAATCAGGGCGTTCCTGAAGTGCCGACCAAAAGTCTACAACCTTCACGCCTAATTCTTGGGCTAATTTTATACCAGCTTCTGAGTATATGCGACAAGTCTCATTATCTCTACCTCGATTATCGCTGAATTCCAAGAAATAAAGAGAAATGAACAGTTTCAAACTATTGTTAACAGATTTACATGAAATTTAAACAAAAGGTCATCTTTAAATATCAAGGTTAATTACCCATAATACTGGATAATTTGTTCCTTGTTCACCGGAGGAGCGCTTAGCATAATTAGACGAGTCTTTTCTGAAAGGCCCTGCAAGTGATATATATGTAAAGAGTCTATGTTAGCATACCAAATAAAGTGTAGGAGTAATAGCTAAGAAAAGATCTCAAATAATGATAATTAGATAAATTTATCTGCGCCCGATATTTACACCATATAATGTATGTAAAGCACGTGTCATGACGTGCAATCTTCAAAGTTTACCTTGATATGAAGTGCAATCTTCCTCATGTTTTCAACATATTCTTCAAGAGGGACATGACTGCTGTTAGGAAAATCAGCATGGCAAGAATCATTCCCACCAAAATAAAGTATGACAAGATCAGGCTGAATTTCTGCATCCTACATCGAAATTAAACAAATAATAAATTAAATTCCATATCAAAGAAATTTATTTTCTTTTGATAGAAAAAAAATAAACATTATAAATAACTTGAGGAACATCGACTAGCCAATATGGTCTAAACTCTTGGGTTATATTTGGATAAAATTCACAACGTAGTTGGTTTATATTTTTTGCAAGAAAAAGGCCCAACAGAAATCATTGAAAAAGAAGGATACATGCAATATTCCATAAAACATATTTAGGCACCTTCGGGAAAACTTTCTCGTAAATTTTAAGAGCCATCCTTGAGTTCCAACCAGCATATCCACGTAACGTTATATCGGCCTGTTCCAATAATAGAATAAAAAGATTAGTTTAAAGTTGAAATGATACTTTCAGCCTATTATTTTTTGCCTATTGTATAGAAAAAGTACTTGCTTGGAGTAAATCGTGAAGTTTGTGCCTATAAAACATGTCATTAAGAGTAAATAATGCTGAAGTTTAAAGGCCCAATTGTTTCAAAATAACACAAAACATGATTATTTTTGTAAGATTGACTAATAAAAAAATAATATCAAATAAAATGCACTAGAAAAAAATTTAAGCTCAAAGGGCAAAGGAAGAGATGGATAAGACGATATGCATAGGTGGATGCAATAGTAGATCTAATGAGGTCAACTGAACTTAACCTTTTCATCTACACGGAGTACTTTAATAATGAGTTTAATGATAAGAACATAAAAGATGAACGTATTAAATTTTAATTTTGAATATGTCTCCGCAAATATGGGTTGGGGCAAATGCAACATACAGTTATCGGGTTCAATTAAATTCAATACTTTCGACGCAGAACATAAATTTATATGTAAAAATTATTAAAGTAATAATAAATAATAGATATGAATTCATAACTTTAAAATATAATGAATTAAAAACTAAAAACTTTAAATGTTGAACCGACAAAATTAACGATTCTAGACCTGCCTCTGAACACGAGCGTACTCAAAAGGCAAGAGTGAAGAAATACCTTGCGAGCGTAGAGGGTGTTGAGTGTTGCACCCCAACCTTCAAAGTAGTAGCTGATCTGCACTATTGATGACCCAAATAGGACGAACGATGGACGAATTGGTCCTACCATTTTTTTTTTCTTAAAGTTTTGATGTCTTTTCTCTTAACAAATTTTGCCTTTTGATGCCAGAAACAGTTCCACGTACTGTAGTATTTATAATGGCAGATGCCTACATGTGACTAGATTTTTTCCTCCACGTGCATACAATTATAATAATATGCCATGCACGTTTATATTCGTTCACCTTTATTCTTTATTCTTTATTCTTTCATCTTTATTTATTCGTTCACCTTTATTCCTAGTATTTGCTAATTACTATTTTCTAAAAATTCTATCTTCACCGCACCAGCTTGCGAGTTTTGGATGTTATCCGTTGATAACACAGCTAGCCATATTATGATTTCTGATTATTTTCACTCTCTACTTACTATATTATCACACACATCAAGGGCAATGGACTTGTGAAGACTGATTTCCCTTTATTTGTCGCACTTTACGTGGGAAATCTTTGAATATATTTTTCCCAATATTATGGAACCATAGATGTAGATCATGGGGAAAAAGTTGTCTACTTTTTCACGGACAATTTGGAACCGCGGGGAGGGNGGGAGGGGGTTCGAGGAACTTATAGCTTTTTAAACAAATAGCATATAGAAAACGTGAGTTGAGAAAACTGTTGTTGTTTGAGTTTAAACAAAAAGCAGACGGAAATTACATCTATCAATAACTCAAACTCGTGGTAATTAATGTATAATAAAGAATTTACTATCAAAGCCAAGTTATGTGTGTTGTATAAGCCTTACATCATAATGGAGCCATAATTTAAATTTTATGAATTTTAAAGTATTTGTCACCGAACACATAGCTAGTTTTAGTTATTGTTTACAATTAAATTTTTATGCATAAGTTACTGAGTTGACCTGAATCCGTACGTAATACTATAACAGTATAGCTTTGCGCCCCTGGTTACTGTTACGCAGCGCCTTCCTGAGCTTCTTTGGAAGGGCAACATAAGGCTAGGCAATCGATGTCAGTACGATTGTCGTCCGCCAACTGAGGTCCCCTCCGCACGCTAGACTAGATTGTCAGTGCCGTGCGGGAAAACCAATATCGTAGGCAACGAGAGAATTGAAAGCAGTAGTTGATGATGAATGCTGATTGTATTGAAAATGCTGAAAACTATTACAAAGCTAATGCGGTGTCGAGGGGGCGAGACACCAGTACAGAGAAATGATTGCTTGCTTGAATGTTTGAATGCTGATACCCCCCTAATAATGCTTAAAATAAATAAACCAAAATTACAGGAGTAGACCTAAGAAAGCTCTAGGAGCACAATGAATATAAAATAAGTAAATCTATTCTATATTTACATTGAAAAGGACTTAGTCTTCTTCTATGATGTAGAAGCAAGTTCGATGGCAGCAACTTTGTCTTGAGGATCAGGGTCTGCGCGCGCGGCACTATTCATGTTGGCCTGCGGCTGGGCGCTGACGCTTGTGCTTGGATCATGATGGATGCGCGCGGCATTGGCTGTGCGCGTGGCATTGCTTGTCTACGCGGCATCATTTGTGCGCGCAGCATTGTTGGCACTCACAAGCCGCTGGGCGCCGGCAAGGAGTGTTGGTGGGGCGACAGAGGCACATGCGCGCTTGTCACTTGGCGCTGCCAAGACCACAGGGCCGACCGTGGCACTAGGCTCTGAGAGGCTTGCCAGGACGCCACGGGGCGCGTCCAAGAGGTCATGGGGCGAGGCTAGAAAGCCGCCCATGACATTCTCCCCCACCTGAGTTGGCGCCGTCCCCAGAGCCTTATTTGCCTGAGGATGAAGATGATGTTTTCGACGTCTGTTGGCTGGGAGGTCTGTTCCCCTCTGTTTTGTTGGGTGATGATGATGGTCTGAATGACGCTCCATGTATTTGCGCAATGATTTGAGGCGGCTGACATGGAACACTGGATGGATTTTCCACCAGGATGGAATGTTGACCTGGTATGTAGCTTTCCCAAGGCGTTTTTCAATGGACATGGGTCCGATATATGGCCGCAATAGACGAGGGTCCTTGGCCTTCCCTGTAAATAAGTACCGCTTTGGGACTCTTACCATCACTTTGTCTCTTGTTTGATATTGAGCAAAGCACAGGTTATGTTCAGCATGCCTTGTGGCCCAGTTTTGGGCTTTGACGAGATAGCTCCGCAGTATCTGCATGGTTTGCTCCCATTCCTTCGAGAAGCTGGCAGCTTTATGCAATGTTGGTATGTTTGACCCATTCATCATTTGTGGGAGTAGCCGTTGCTGTCCGGTAGCAATTTTAAAAGCGCTTTTTTTTGAAATGGCGCACTTTTGTGAATTGAAACACAGTTGAGCAGCATCCAAAAGCTTCACCCAATGTTGTTGCGACCCGGTTGCAAAGTGGCGGAGATATTCCTCCAGCACGGCATTGAACCGTTCTGTTGGGCCATCTGCCTGATGATGCATGTTTGAGTTGTGGCTGACTGTGGATCCAAGGCACCCAAAGAGTTGGGTCCAAAATTTGCTAGTGAAGCGTGAGTCGCAGTCACTAATGATGTGTTTGGGCATACCCCAATATTTGACAATATGAGCGAAGAAGAGTCGAGCTGTATCCTCTGCCAATATATTTTGTGGGGCTGTTATGAATGTCGCATACTTGGAAAACCGGTCTACCACAAACCAGGATGGTTGCAAGCTCTCCGACCTTGGGTAATCCTGTGATGAAATTGAGGGAAATGCTTTCCCATGATCTCTGCGGAGCAGGTAGCAGTTTCAAGAGTCCTGCTTGTGCTGTGCGATCCGACTTGTCCTGTGGGCATGGTTGGCAATTCTTCACGCAATGTGGGGCGCCATCAATTGCTTGACGCCGATGATTTGATTTCTGATTCTTGATGATGATAGTAGCCTGAATTTTGGGTTCATGTCTTTTGACTCCCTTCCTCGACTGCATGGCCGAGATGTTTTCAGTAGCCATCTTTAGGTGTTTGCATGGAATGACGCGGGGTTTGGCCCCGTTTTCTCCCATCATCAGGAGCATGTTGGCGAATGGTACCGGTATGATGTTGGTTTGCCTCAGGAATTCCAATCCCACTATCAGCTTGAAGTCATCGATGATAGCTATGCATAGGTCGAATCTTCCCTCATATGAACCAAGCTTCACTGGTACTGCTTTGGCTTTTCCACTCAGTGGCTGAGATGGTGAGTTGATAGCCTTGACACCGCCCTTACACTTTTGCACAACCAGACCGAGGCGCTCTACCTGAGATGAGGCTAGGTAGTTGTGGGTAGCACCCGTGTCTATCATGGCTTGGATGGGACGGCCGTTTACTTTCATGTCGACGAACACGAGGGTCCTCTCTTTTGTGGTCGGAGGCCTCTCATCCGCCTTCTCTTTCCCTTTCTTAGTGATCGGGCATGCATTCTTCTTAGGGTTACCAGTGCTGGTTCCCGCTAAGGTATCTGTGATGGAGCTAACAAGTGCGTTGAAAGCACCTACTTGCTCTGCATCGTCAGAGTCAGTGTCTGACTCGTCTTCGACAGCCTGATGAGCGTTGATCTTGGCATGGGGGCATTCATTGTTCCAATGCTCCCCACCGCAATGACGGCATTCTGAAGGGGGCTTTCTCCCCTGATTGTTGTTGACTGATGCAACGGTGTTGCTGCTTGATGAAGGAGTCTTAGATTTGGATGCACTTCGATCTCCCCCATTTCTGCTAGGGCCACCATGGCTTGGTTGGCTCCCGTTATATCCCCCACGAACAGGCGGCTGGGACCTGTCCCTTAGAGTTTCCAAATGATAATCCCCAAGGCATTCTGCAGCTTGGATTGCCTTGGGCAGGGTATCTACCCTTTGTCGTTGCAGCTCTGCACGGGCAGGAGGTTTCAAACCTTCTATGAATGCGAAGAGTTTGTCTTTGTCCCCCATGTCTCGTATGTTTAGCATGAGTGCGGAGAAGTCCCGCACATACTCCCGCACTGATTTGGTTCGGCGGAGTTCCCGTAGTTTTCTCCGGGCATTGTATTCCACATTCTCAGGGAAAAACTGTAGGCGTATGGCTGCCTTTAGTTCCGCCTATGTCTGGAGATTGTCTTCACCAGCCCTGATGGCTTCATATTTAACTCGCCACCAGAGTTTGGCATCGCCCTGAAGATACATGGCAGCAGTTGCTACCTGTTTTGCTTCGTCCAGTGGACCGACGGCATCGAAGTATTGTTTGATGTCGAATATGAAATTCTCCACTTCTTTAGCATCCCGGGCTCCGTTGTATGGCTTTGGCTCTGGAATTTTCAGCTTTTGTGGAGCAGGGGCAATGTTCAGGGCGCCCCTAATATGGTTGTCGCCTCCTCGGAGCAGGCCTTGAAGGGCAGCATTGACAACATTGAGCTGGCCTGTCAAGTTGTCTATGGTTTGCTGCATGGCAGTGATTCTGTCTGCCTCTTGTTCACGTTGGGCCAAACCCTGAGCACGCTCCTGTTGGAGGTCCTCGAATTTGCCATGAATGCCAGCTGCCTCGACGGCTGCTGTTGACGGTCATCCTCAGAGTCCCGACTGATGTTTGCAATGTCATTTTCGGCCTGCCGCATCCTGCGGTCCAGGTCGTCCAACATTTGCTCTAGGCTGGTTTTTAAATCAGGCACCGTATCTACGATGGGCCGTAGTACGTCAATTGTTTGTTCGAGGACGGTGATCCGATCCCCTTGAGTCACCATGGTCAGAAATAGTGAAATGGAAACACGTTCTCTCGTCCGATGTCGAGCCTAGGCTCTGATACCAACTGTTACGCAGCGCCTTCCTGAGCTTCTTTGGAAGGGCAACGTAAGGCTAGGCAATCAATGTCAGTACGATTGCCGTCCGCCAACTGAGGTCCCCTCCGCACGCTAGACTAGATTGTCAGTGCCGTGCGGGAA
The DNA here is from genome assembly GCA_002018475.1 of Nicotiana obtusifolia. Lineage (NCBI taxonomy): Eukaryota > Viridiplantae > Streptophyta > Magnoliopsida > Solanales > Solanaceae > Nicotiana > Nicotiana obtusifolia. The sequence goes on along the minus strand of MCJB01048380.1, from coordinate 105,990 downwards.
AACCAATATCGTAGGCAACGAGAGAATTGAAAGCAGTAGTTGCTGATTGTACTGAAAATGCTGAAAACTATTACAAAGCTAATGCGGTGTCGAGGGGGCGAGACACCAGTACAGAGAAATGATTGCTTGCTTGAATGTTTGAATGCTGATACCCCCCTAATAATGCTTAAAATAAATAAACCAAAATTACAGGAGTAGACCTAAGAAAGCTTTAGGAGCACAATGAATATAAAATAAGTAAATCTATTCTATATTTACATTGAAAAGGACTTAGTCTTCTTCTATGATGTAGAAGCAAGTCCGATGGCAGCAACTTTGTCTTGAGGATCAGGGTCTGCGCGCGCGGCACTATTCATGTTGGCCTGCGGCTGGGCGCTGGCGCTGGCGCTGGCGCTTGTGCTTGGATCATGATGGATGTGTGCGGCATTGGCTGTGCGCGCGACATTGCTTGTCTGCGCGGCATTATCTGTGCGCGCAGCATTGTTGGCACTCGCAAGCCGCTGGGCGCCGGCAAGGAGTATTGGTGGGGCGACAGAGGCACATGCGCGCTTGTCACTTGGCGCTGCCAAGACCACGGGGCCGACCGTGGCGCTAGGCTCTGAGAGGCTTGCCAGGACGCCACGGGGCGCGTCCAAGGGGTCATGGGGCGAGGCTGGAAAGCCGCCCATGACATTACACATGCGCATATATATATATATATATATAAGCTGTGGCAGTTCATAGCTTAATTAAGTGAATTACAAAACGCGAAATCCAAAAAAAAAAAAAAAAAA
>MCJB01048380.1:75816-105197 GCA_002018475.1 Nicotiana obtusifolia | reverse complement strand
CCCAAAAAAAAAAAAAAAACGAAAGTCCTTTAAAAATTCTAACAAGATAAAGATATGAGTGGGTTGGTATTTTATGGGCTTAGTAAAAGTTAGTGGTTCCCTCAATCCGTACTTAATTCTATAGCTTTGCGCCCCTGCCTACACATGTATATTACAAGCTGTGGCAATTCATAGCTTAATTAAGTGAATAACGAAACGCGAAATCCAAAAAACGGAAGTCCTTCAAAAATTTTAACAAGATAATGATATGAGTGGGTTGGTAGTTTATGTATATATTAAACAAATGAAGAAAGTTAATAAAGAAAAATAGAAATTACAATCCTCAATTGGAATAGTAGTGCCCAACTGGGGGACTAAGGGTTGTTAAAATAAAGATTAAAAAAGTCCCTTCTTAATTTCGGGCTTAGCTTGGTGCCTTGTAAAAAAACAAAGGAATTTTCATAAAGCATTAAAGTTAGAGGCTGTATCAATTATGTTCGTTCACAGAATAAATACAATCAAGGCGAAATGCAAAAAGATAAAATGCTTTTTTGGAATTGAACTCAAGACCTTCACTTAGTAAGAGGGTGGTCTAACCAATTGAGCTATAAGAGCTTAGCTTGTTGCTCTCTTGTTTCAATTAAAAACAATTGATATTTTGTTTTAATACTTTTAGGTGAATTTGTTATACAATCAAAGACAACTACGAATGATAATTTTCTGAAAGTATATCTATGAATAATAAATACATGTACATATTTATTGTGTCGTATAATTTTTCCTAAAAACTAAGGATGCTTTGAAGTAAGGTTTCCAACTACTTACCAAAAAAATTGAATCTACTAACCACATTATTAACCATAACACTAACAAAAGATCATATACTTAGAAGAGAGTATCCAAGAAGGATGAAATATTTGCAGACCAAGGAATCAATGGACCGGGGGAAGGAGGAATAATGTAGTAGAATAAATTGATTAAAGGAGGAGGACCATTTGTAGGAGTTTGGATAACATTTGATTAAAGTTAAAAAAAAAAAAGAGTATATGAAGTTGAAATTGAAAATGCATGGTTATATGAAAGTTGAAGTTGTGTTTAAGAAAATGAATTTCATTTGGCAAAAAAATTAAAGTATTTTGAATAAAAACTAACCATTATCTCAGTTGAAAATACTCCTCATGTCTTTCAAACTCCATATTCTTTATTTCAAATTGAAGTTTGAAATAGTGGACCAGATTGTAAAATAAATACTTTTCTAAAAAGATTCAAATATTCCATATACTATTCGTGAGAACTAAGTACCGTCATATTTGGTTTCACAAGTAGTAAATATTATAACTTTATATATCTTTAATTTAGAAATAAATGTGAATAATAAAAAAAGTTAAGTACGTACATAACAGAAATATAAGTTTTAGTCACTTATAAATATACATTATCTAATAAATATTAAAAACAATTTATTAGCATTTATTTTAAATATGAATTTTATCATTAAAAGTAAATTATTGTTAGATAGCTAATATTATAAATGCAATATTCACACAAATTAAAGGGATTCAATTGCAAATTCAGTTTACTTTTACCTAAGTCGTGTGAATATAATCTAACGTTTTTATTGTTTACAATTATTTTAAAAATAGACATGAGATGTGAAGGTGTTTTCTATATATTTTAATAAAAATTATTTTATCCTTCAATTTGTTTTAAAAATTAAATACATCCCCTAATATTGAACAACTTGTTATGAAATATATTATTTGTATGGATGACCACTACACAAATATAACTTCCACTACTCTTTTTTATTATTTAAGTAACCTCCCCACTATTTCTCACCATTATGGTTGTAACTCACACAACTCCATAACCTCTTATATGATCTTCCCCCGTGATCTCAATAGTTAATACCATGTTCATGACATTCCTTTGTATTACCTTAATGTCATCCTATAAATAGAGGGTTTGGGCATCGCATTGTACGCACTTAAATACATGGAAGAAATAAGAATCTCTCCTCTCTTTCTGATCTCTATATCTCTTGTTTTTCCTTATTTTATATTGTTACTTTGAACTAAGTCTTTTAACACAATTGACATTTTCATCTCCCTGTCATATCATTCTATTATTGACCGATAATTTTAAAATAGTTACCAAAAAGGTAAAATGTGATTCTCCTTATTATTATTATCAATTAATGAGGTTTCCTAATTAACCGCAAGTCATTTCACCACATTTTCTTTGTAGTCACCTTTTCTACTTTCATTTCTTCTTCTTTCCTAGTGTTATTACCAAGGAAGTCATGTGCTCCATGTAATTGATGATATTCTATTTTAAAAAGCAAAAATATGTAATTAAAAAAAAAAAATAGAAGGACGTAGAGCAGAAAAAGAAGAAATATAAAAAATGAAAGTTAAAATTTGAATATAAATTACGAAGTGTAAACCCTACTATCAAGTATTGTTCTCATCAATAGCACACAATACTAACTTTTATTAGGCACGCTACACTAGCTAGTAGCTTGGGAACCTAATTGAAATTATGAAGCATAATTACGTTGATTAACGTCCACACTACTGACTACACCAGTACTAGCTAGCAGCTTCAGATCATCTAGTTGAAATTGTTGTTAATGCTACAACAACTTGGAACTTGTCAAATGCCATAAACGTGAATATGCGATTTACTTTTCAAGAGAAATTAATTTGCTACGTTTCGGGTAGTGGTCTAAAAGCAGCTAGAATACCTACTCCAATTCTTATCCCCACAGTTATGTATTTTGTCAAGACCAATGACTAATGAAAAGATCATACTATCTCAATCTCGTCGAGGGAATGATTAGTCGACAATTGTAATGCTATTAGCTAGATATTTTATTATTACTAATTAACTACTAGTAATATTTTTCTTAATATATTATTTTCTGTTCATAATATCAATACTGATCCGAGTGTGACAATGTTATCTCCCCCACATACGTTATCTGCACATACTTGAAGTACTATCTTAGTTCTATTCTTTTTGTAGATTAGTCTTTTTGCACGTGCGTTGTATGTGTACTCCATATCATTCCTTTTTACAAGATGCATATAAAAAAATAGTTAGAAATTGTTAATATGCATATATTGATTGGGTTATAAATTACAAATTTAAATATACCAAAACCTAGCGTAGTCTTAAGAACCTTTTATGAATAAAGTCGAAAGGCACACTCTCCATCCAAATCCATCTCTATTCACTATCATGACACCATTAATTAAAATTTGGTACATCTCCCATATGGAATTGGATTGCTCTAATAGGTGATGCTGAAAGCATAATCTTTGTCCTACTTTATCTTATCCATATTCTTTCAATTGCACAGTGATATAATTATTTTCTCAAATTAGTTGCTCTTTTCTACATTGTCCAAGTCTCCTTTTTTTTTTTTCAATTTCAATATACATGTCATGCATAATTTTTTTATTTTCCGCGTATACAACTATTTATTTAAACACTAATAAGTATTAGCGTTCAAATTTTATTGTTGGATATGAATGATAAAATTGCATATTGAGTCCCTTTTTTATCTACTGCAAATTAGGTAATCAAGTACTATAAAATTAAAGAAAATATCCAAATATTGCCTGTGCTATTAAAAATTACTCATTTTTATATTTTTCAATAAATTCTTTGAGTTTGATATATCATCGTGGAATATGAAGCATATTGAGTTCTTTATTATCTACTGATTGAAAATTAAGTAATCAAATAAGATTAAATTAAAGGAGAAAATCCAAAAATGGCCTTGTTATTAATCATAATTGAACCAAATAATGACACTCCAAAAAGTAATAGCAAAAAGTGATAGTAAAACAAAAGAAACGAAATGCAAAAGACAGTTAATTTATAAAGATGGCACCTCTATTACATGATCTCACTATACAACCAAAATACCTGGACTAAATACTCTAACGTTGCTTTGCAAAAAATGGGCATACAAATTAGAGGCGGCTCAAGCACATATGTGACTTTAGCCAAAGTTTAATGTGAGGCCTAAATTTGTTTAAAAAATATTATCATATATATTTTTATTTGAAGTCTATTAATTTTCAATCTTTTGAGATACAAAATTGTTAATAATTTATTTAGAATCGATTTCCTCTAATAATTCCTTTTCAATTGATAGTACAGCCAACCTATTTAATCTTTCTTGCGACATAGTTGATCTTAGGTAATATTTTATCAATTATAATTTTGAAAAACTTATTTTTTTTGAGGCAACTATTATAAAAAAATTCTACTTTTATACTAAAAGTACTAAATATTTTTTTTCTTAAATACATATAAATTTATTATTTAAAAAAAAAAAAATGAGGCCTCCCAAATTTGGGGCCTAAAGCACAAGCCTTACTTGCGATTACCTTAGAGTCGGCCCTGTTAATTACAAATGCAGTGCAATCTTCATACAATCTATACTATGATTTTTCAAACAAGGTTACCGAATTTATTCACCTCTACAGAGTGCAGAAAGTTAATTCCTCGGCCCAATCTCCCAACAGGCTTTTAGAAATGTATACGCATATGTATTTATTGCTTTTCCTTTGTAAAAGAAAAAAAAGATATTTCGATTAGATACTCTATTGATGAATGGATCAGAAAGCAGGGGCAGAGTAGGGGTAATTGAAAGTACTACAAACTATTACGATACAATAAGTCCTCAGTTTGTTGGCTTTAATAGAATCAGTTTGCCAAGAGATTGGAACTTAAGAAAGAGATGCCTCATCTTCGAGGGGTATATATATATAATTTTCTCTCCATAGGATTTCATGACGGCACTTAATCTTCAAGACTAAGTAAGCCTATCATCATCCGGATTAATAAAAATAACAATAATTTCTCTTAAAACTCAACAATTCAATACATATAGAAATTTCCCAAAACTCGATGAAATACAAGTCCCAAGCTCTAAGAATTTATTCTGAATATCTCTTTACATCAGAATCTAATGAAGATAAGGAAAACAACATAATAAAGATAGAGAGGGACTCCGAGGTCTGCATGCTGGCAGATATACCTTTAAGTCTCCGCGTACGCACTAGCTCTAAGAATTTATTCTGAATATCTCTTTACATCAGAATCTAATGAAGATAAGGAAAACAACATAATATAGATAGAGGGGGACTCTGAGGTCTGCCAATGCTGGTAGATATACCTTTAAGTCTCCGCGTACCCACTAGCTCAATGATACCTGATTTGGTAGGAAGCACCTGGATTTGCACAAAAAGATGTGCAGAAGCATAGTATGAGTACACCACATTGGTACCCAGAAAGTGCAAGCCTAACCTCGGTAGAGTAGTGACGAGGTCAAGTCACAAGCTTTAAGAATTTATTCCGAATATCTCTTTACATCAGAATCTAATGAAGATAAGGAAAACAACATAATAAAGATAGAGGGGGACTCCGAGGTCTGCCAATGCTGGCAGATATACCTTTAAGTCTCCGTGTACGCACTAGCTCACTGATACCTGGTTTGGTAGGAAGCACCTGGATCTGCACAAAAAGAAGTGCAGAAGCGTAGTATAAGTACAATAAAGCGGTACCCAGTAAGTGCAAGCCTAACCTCGGTAGAGTAGTGACGAGGTCAGGTCAGGGCCCTACGAGAAATAATAAAAGACAGGGCGAAAAATTTAACAATATAATAATAATAATAATAATAATAATAATAATAATAATAATAATAATAATAATAATAATAATAATAATAATAATAACAATGACAATGGAAGTGAATCAAGTAAGGAGTATGTCACAATTTAACTGCACAGAATAAGGCAAATAATATATCGCGGAAGAAAAACAGGAATTTACATATTTAGGGAAATATAAAACAATCAAGACAAGTACACCAATAGGAAAAATATCAACAAGGGTATTCCCGAGGTACCACCTTGTAGTCCCAAATAGCATCCCGCGTTTTAGCTCACCTTATCACACTGCATGGCTTTTAGTAGTTCCCCTACTAGCCACGCGTATCAAGCCGACCTTATCTCACCGCATGCGTTTCAACACCCAGGCCTTATACCACCGCATGCGTATCAATATCAAAATATATCATAATTCGCACCTCAATGCCCAAATATTTTAACTTGCCAAATAAATCAATAACATTATTTTTCATAATAAGGAGCTCAAGGTTCAATCCCAGTGTATGCAAAATCTCAACAAAATATTCGGGAGTAAATAACTCAACAAAAATAATATTTCACAATAATACTTTGCCGCAATACCAAATTTCAATGTCAGATACTTCATATTTTTAATAATTCAATTAAGAAATTCAGCTTTCAAATAATGAGCACAGAATAAAAGGAACAAAGCTTCAACTAACCAGGTAAAGCAATTAGCAGGAAATAGGTAAGGCAAATTTAACATATAAAAATAGACCAATGATGATGAGCATAACAGAATAAAATAATTTAATTAATATGTGACAGAGATCTACACAATTTAAAGACATAATCTTCCAGATTTAGCCAGTGTATACACTCGTCACCTCACATACACGACTTTCAACACATTATAATTATCATATCAATACCGATCCTAAGGAGAAATTTTTCCACACAAGGTTAGACAAGTCACTTACCTCGACTTGCATTAATTCAATCCACTAGTAGGCCTTTTTCTCAATTATCCAATTCTGAATGACTCGAATCTAGCCAAAATAATTAATTCGATGCAGTCAATACAAGTTATAGGAATTGATTCCATATGAAAATACTAATTTTCCAACAAAACTCCAAAATTCTGCTCAAAATTTGCCAGCGGGGCTCACGTCTCGGAACCCGACAAAAGTTACACAATATGAACGACCATTCAACTACGAGTCCAACCGTACCAAAATTACTAAATTCCGATAACAATTCGGCCCTCAAATGTTCAAATTTAACCAAGAGGGTTTTCAAAATTTCCCAACTTAAATCACCAATTAAATGTTAAAAACTATCATAGATTCGGGTACTTTAACTAAAATTGAGTTAAGAACATTTACCCCGATGTTTTTCTTGAAAATCTCCCGAAAATCGCCTCTTTCCGAGCTCCAAATCGCTAAAAATGGAAAATGGGATGAAGTCCCATTTTCAGAACTTAAACATTATGTCCAGGCATTTCTTCTTCGCGAACGCGGCCATTGCCTCGCGTTCGCCAGGCACAAAAAATACAACCCAAAAATTCCTCTTACGCGAACGAGAGGGTCCTTTCGCGAACGCGAAGACCAGAAATCATAGGTCTCTGCGAACGCGGAGCCTCAGTCGCGAACGCGTAGGCCAACGCGTAAGGTCCCAGCCTGCTCCCTTCTTCTTCTTCTTCTTCTTCGATAACGCGACTGCCTTCTCGCGTTCGCGATGCGCACTGACCCTTAACCTTCGCGAACGCGTCCTTTGCATCGCAAATCCAAAGAACAATCTCCGCCTGCCTCCAGTTGCCCTTTGCAAACGCGTGACTCCCATCGCGAACGTAACGAAGGAAACCAGAAACCAGAAATCTGTTGCTTCAGCCATCTTCCAAGTCCAAAATTTATCCGTTAACCATCCGAAACTCACCCGAGGCCCCTCAGACCTCAACCAAATATATCAACAAGTCCTAATACATCATACGAACTTAGTCGAAACCTCAAATCACATCAAACAGTGCTAAAACCACGAATTATATCCCAATTCAAGCTCAATGAAACTAAGAAATTCCAACTTCTACATTCGATGCCGAAACCTATCAAATCAAGTTCGATTGACCTCAAATTTTGCACACAAGTCATAAATGACATAACAGACCTATTTTGATTTCCAGAATCGGATTACGACCCCGATATCAAAAAGTCAACTCCCCCGTCAAACTTCCAAACTTAATTCTCTATTTTAGTCATTTCAAGCCTAATTTAACTAGACATCCAAATAATTTTCTGGACACACTCCAAAGTCCAAACTTACGGAGCTATTGGAATCATAAAAACTCTATTCCGGGGTCGTTTACACATAAGTCAACTTCCGGTCAGCCATTTCAACTTAAGCTTTATACCTTGGAATTAAGTGTTCTAATTCATTTCAAAACCTCACCGGACCCGAATCGACTACCCCAGCAAGTCATATAACAGCGCTAAGTACAAAATAAGCAGTAAATGGAGGAACGGGGCTACAACTCTCAAAATGACCGGCCGGGTCGTTACATCCTCCCCCTCTTAAACAAATATTCGTCCTCGAACGAGTATAGAGACGTACCTGAAGTGGTGAAAAGATGAGGATAACAGCTACGCATATCATGCTCGGTCTCCCAAGTCGCCTCCTCGACCAGATAACCCCTGCACTGAACTTTTACTGAAGTAATTCTCTTCGATCTCAGCTTTCTAACCTGTCCGTCAAAAATGGCCACTGGCTCCTCAACATAAGATAGGTCCTTATCCAACAGGACTGAGCTGAAGTCTAGCACATGAGACAGATCGTCGTGATACTTTCGGAGCATGGAAACATGGAACATTGGATGAACTGCAATGAGACTAGGTAGCAATGCAAGCTTGTAAGCCACCTCACCAATCCTTTCAAGTATCTCAAAAGGTCCGATATACCTAGGGCTTAACTTGCCCTTCTTCCCAAACCTCATAACACCCTTCATGGGCGAAACCCGAAGTAAGACCCGCTCACCAACCATGAATGCAACATCACGAACCTTCCGATCCGCATAATTCTTCTGTTTAGATTGCGCTGTACGAAGTCGATCCTGGATCAATTTAACCTTTTTCAAAGCATCCTGAACCTAGTCTGTACCCAATAGCCTAGCCTCGCCCGGCTCGAACCAACCCACTGGAGACCGGCGCCACCTACCATACAAAGCCTCATATGGTGCCATCTGAATGCTCGACTGGTAACTGTTATTGTAGTCAAACTCTGCAAGTGGAAAGAACTGATCCCAAGCAACCCCAAAATCCATCACACACGCATGAAGCATATCCTCCAATATCTGAATAGTGCGCTTGGACTGTCTGTCCGTCTGAGGGTGAAATGTCATGCTTAACTCCACATGAATATTCAACTCTCGCTGTACGGCTCTCCAGAACCGTGATATAAACTGTGTACCCCAGTCAGAGATGATAGACACCAGTACGCCATGAAGCCTGACAATCTCACGAATGTAAACCTGAGCCAGTTGCTCCGAAGAGTAAGTAGTAACCACACGAATGAAATGAGCTAACTTGGTCAATCTATCCACAATCACCTAAACTGCATCGAACTTCCTCTGAGTCCATGGGAGCCTAACAATGAAATCCATAGTTATTCGCTCCCATTTTCATTCTGGAAACTCTAACTTCTGAAGCAATTCACCCGGTCGTTGATGCTCATACTTCAGCTACTGACAATTTAGGCACCGAGCTACATATTCCACTATGTCTTTTCTTCATCCGCCTCCACCAATAGTGCTGTCTCAAGTCCTGATACATCTTTGCAACACCTGGATGAATGCGAACTGTGAGCCTCCTAGAGAATCAACTCACACAAAACATCTACATTGGGCATACATAACCTGCCTTGCATCCGTCATACACCGTCATCTTCAATAGTGACTTCCTTGGCATCACTGTGCTGAACCGTGTCCTTAAGGACAAGTAGATGGGGGTCGTCATACAGACGCTCTCTGATACGATCATAAAGAGAACACTGAGAAACCGCACAAGCCAAAACTCGGGTCGGCTCGGAATATCCAATCTGACAAACTGGTTGGTCAAGGTTTGAACATCCAAGGGTAAAGGCCACTCTGCTACTGGTAGATATGCTAAGCTGCCCAAACTCTCCGTCTTACGACTCAAGGCATCAACCACTACATTGGCATTCCCGGGATGATAGAGAATGGTGATATCATAATCCTTAAGCAACTCCAACCACCTCCGCTGCGCAAGTTAAGATCCTTCTGTTTAAACAAATGTTGTAGACTCTGGTGATCGGTGTAGACCTCACAAGGGACACCATACAAGTAGTGCTTCCAGATCTTCAAGGCATGCACAATAGCTGCTAACTCAAGGTCGTGGACCGGATAATTCTTCTCATGTACCTTTAACTGTCTGGACGCATAGGCAATCACCCTACCGTCTTGCATCAACATTACGCCGAGACCAACACGTGACACATCACAATACATAGTATAAGATCCTAAACCTGTAGGCAACACCAATACTGGTGCTGTAGTCAAAGCTGTCTTAAGCCTTTGAAAGCTCTCCTCACATTCCTCGGTCCACCTGAACAGAGCACCTTTCTGGGTAAATTTGGCCATATGTGCAGCAATAAAAGAGAAACCCTCTACAAATCAGCGATAATACCCCGCCAAGCCAAGTAAACTCCAGATCTCCGTAGCTGAGGACGGTTTGGACCAACTTTGCACAGCTTCAATCTTCTTCAGATCTAACTTGATCCCCTCGCACAAAACTATATGACCCAAGAATGCCACTAAATTTAGCCAGAATGCACTTTAAAATTTTTGCATATAACTTCTTTTCCCTCAAAGTCTGAAGCACAGTCCTCAGGTGCTGCTCATGATCCTCCCGGCTTCGGGAGTACACCAGAATATCGTCAATAAACACAATGACGAATAAGTCAAGATAGGGCTGAAATACATTATTCATCAAATGCATAAATATTGCTGGGGCGTTGGTCAGCCCAAATGACATCACAAGGAACTCGTAATGACCATACTGAGTCCTGAAAGCAGTTTTCGAGATATCTGACTCCCGAATCTTCAGCTGATGATAGCCTGAACGCAAGACAATTTTTGAGAACACCCTGGCACTTTGAAGCTAATTAAATAGGTCATCAATACGTGGCAATGGATACCTATTCTTCACTGTAACCTTGTTCAACTGGCAGTAATCATTACACATCCGCATATAACCATCCTTCTTCTTCACAAATAAGATAGGATCACCCCTAGGCGATACACTGGGCCGAACAAAACCCTTATCAAGAAGCTCCTGTAACTGCTCTTTTAATTCCTTCAATTCTACTGGGGCCATACGATATGGTGGAATAGAAATGGCTGAGTACCCGATAACAAATCAATACCAAAGTCAATATCCCTATCGGGTGGCATACCCGTAAGATCTGCTGGAAATACATATGGAAAATCCCTTACTACCGGAACTGACTCCACGGTAGGAGTATCAACACTAACATCTCTCACATAGGCCAGATACGCATCACACGCCTTCTTAACCATTCGGTGAGCCTTAAGAAATGAAACAACCCTGCTAGGAATATAATCTAAGGTACCTCTCCACTCTAGCCGCGGTAGACTTGGCATAGCCAACGTCACCGTCTTGGCGCAACAATCAAGGATAGCGTGATAGGGGGACAACCAGTCCATGCCCAAAATAATATCGAAATCCACTATATTGAGCAATAATAAATCAGCTCTAGTCTCAAAATCACTGATAACAATCAAACACAACCGATTACACGCGGTCAATAATAATAAAATCACCCAGGGGTGTACATAAACAGACAAACTCAAAGAATCACAAGATACACCCAAATACGAAGCAAAATAAGATGGCATATAGGAATAAGTGGAGCCTGGATAAAAAAAGACTGATGCATCTCTATGACAGGCCAGATCAATACCTATGATAATAGAATCGGATGCAACTGCCTTCGTCCTAGCAAGAAGGGTATAATATCTGGCCTGGCCTCTCCCTCAAGGGCGACCTCTACCTGTCCGACCTCCACCTCTAGCTGGCTGTGCAGGTGGAGTGGCAACTGGTGCAGTAATCATGGCCTGAGAAGCCTGAGGGCCCAGTGGAATAGGTGGGGCCTGCAAACTCTGTGGAGGTGCACCCCTCCTAAATTTGGGGCAATCGCTCACTATATGACGAGTGTCACCATACTCAAAACAAGCACTCGGAGTACGTGGCTGCTGGGACTGTCTAGGGCCTGATTGGCTGGACTGACCGCTAAAAGCACCCCGTGAAGGAGGTACAGTAGACAATGGCGGTGCATAATAGAGAACCTGAGGTCTGGTAATAGCCGAAATACCGCTGGAAGCTGGAAGTGCTAAATGAATAGGATGGCTCACATAGCCTCTACCATGACGGGCTGCAGCTGGGGCACGAGAACTGTTATATGTGCCAGAATCTCGGGGCCTCTTAGCTTCCCTCTCTTTTCTCTCCCGGATCCCAATACCCTCCAATCTTCTAGAGGTTGCCACCACCTACTGGTACGCGATGTCCATCTCCAGCTCTCGGGCCATACTGAATCTGATACTAGGGTGGAGTCCCTCAATAAATTAACGAATACGCTCTGTGACAGTAGCAACCAAGGCAAGTGCATGCTTGGTAAATCACAGAACCGGACCGCATACTTCGATACTATCATAGAGTCCTGGCGCAACCGCTCAAACTCTGCACGCCAAGCATCTATAAGACTCTGGGGGAACAAACTCTCCCAAGAACATATCAGAGAACTGAACCCAAGTGAGTGACGCTGCCTCTGTCGAACTACCCAACTCATATGCTCGCCACTAGTGATACGCCGCTCCCTTAAGCTGGAATGTAGTAAAAGCGACCTACTATATTCCACAATGCCCATAGTACGGAGGATACAGTAACATTACTCAAGAAAACCCCGAGCATCCTCTGAAGCCAAATACTTCTTCTACATCTTGAGCCTGAGCTACTCCCCCTCCAAGACTGTTGCTGTAACCTCGGGCCGAGTTGGGGCAACTAGATGCATTGGTATAACCTCTGTGGCATGATCAAACTGGATGGGGTACAGGCGGCGGGAGTCTGTGCTCCTCCCCCGGCCTAAGATGTGGCAGGAGCAAGTAGAATCAACCCTGCCTGAGCTAGAGTGCCAAACATGCTAAAAAATTGGGCAAGAGTCTCCTGAAGTGCAGGGGTAGTAATAGGTGTCTCAGGTGCATGCTCTCCAACTGGAGCTAATAGTGGATCCTCTGCAGCAGCTTGTGCAGGTGCTCTGGCTGCACCACGTGGTCTTCCTTGGCCTCTAGCTCGGCCTCTGCCCCAGCCCGGCCTCTTGCGGCTCCAATAGGGGGCGTGGATGTCTGATCATCGGATCTAGTTGTGCGTGTCCTCACCATCTATGAGAGAATCGAAAGACAATGGTTTGGAATTTTAAGTCAACAATGCGCACGATAAGGAATCAAAGAAGTGAACATTTTCCTAACTGTTCCGTAGCCTCCCGAAGATAAGTACAGACGTCTCCGTACCGATCCGCAAGACTCTACTAAACCTGCTTTAGACTCGTAACACCTATGAATCTAGAGCTCTGATACGAACTTGGCATGACCTAAATTTTTTCTCCGTAGGATTTCGTAGACGGCACCTAATCTCTAAGACTAGCTAAGCCTATCATCATGCGGAATAAAAATAACAACAATTTCTCTTAAAACTCAACAATTCAATTCATATAGAAATTTCTCAAAACCCGGCGAAATACAAGTCACAAGCTCTAAGAATTTATTCCAAATATCTCTTTACATCAGAGTCTAATGAAGATAAGGAAACAACATAATAAAGATAGAGGAGGACTCCGAGGTATGCGAATTCTGGCTAATATACCTTGAAGTCTACGCGTACGGACTAGCTCACTCATACCTGATTTCGTAGGAAGTACCTTAATCTACACAAAAAGATGTGCAGAAGTATAGTATGAGTACACCACAGCGGTACCCAGTAAGTGCCAAGTCTAACCTTGGTAGAGTAGTGACGAGGTCAGGTCAGGGGGCCTTACGGGAAATAATAAAAGATAGGGCGAAAAGTTTAACAATATAATAATAATAATGACAATGAAAGTGAATCAAGTAAGGAGTATGTCACAATTTAACTGTGCAGAATAAGAGCAAATAATATATCACGGAAGAAAAATAGGAATTTACATACTTAGGGAAATACAAAACACTCCAGACAAGTACACCAATAGGAAAAATATCAACAAGGGCATTCTCGAGGTACCGCCTTGTAGTCTCAAATCATAATTAAATTCACAATATTTCCTTTTCCATATATCACCGCGGGAACCTTCACATTTAGTTTAAATGAAATCATTTTTTTCGAAATAGCATCCTGCGTCTTAGCGCACCTTCACACACACCGCATGGCTTCTAGTAGTTCCCCTACTAGCCACATGTATCAAGCCCATCTTATCTCACCACATGCGTTTCAACACCCAGACCTTATACCACCGCATGCGTATCAATATCACAATATATCAAAATTCGCACCTCAAGTGCCCAAATATTTCAACTTGCCAAATAAATCAACAACATTATTTTCCACAATAAGGAGCTCAGGACTCAATCCCAATGTATACAAAAATCTCAATAAAATATTCGAGAGTGAATAACTCAACAAAAATAATATTTCACAATTTAACACTTTGCCTCAATACCAAATTTAATGTTAGATACTTCATATTTTTAATAATTCAATTAAGTAATTCAGCTTTCAAATAATGAGCATGGAATCAAAGGAACAAAGCTTCAACTAAACAGGTAAAGCAATTAGCAGGAAACAGGTAATGCAAATTAACATATAAAATAGACCAATGATGATGAGTATAACAGGATAAAATAATTTAATTAATATGTGATAGAGATCTACACAATTTAAAGACATAATCTTCCACATTTAGCCCGTGTACACACTCGTCACCTCGCATACATAGCTTTCAACACATTACAATTATCATATCAATACCGATCCTAAGGAAAATTTTTCCCACACAAGGTTAGACAAGTCACTTACCTCGACTTGCGTTAATTCAATCCACTAGTAAGTCTTTTCCTTGATTATCCAATTCAGAATGACTCGAATCTAGCTAAAATAATTAATTCGATGCAGTCAATACAAGTTATAGAAATTGATTCCATATGAAAATACTAATTTTTCCAACAAAAATCCAAAATTCTTCTCAAAATTTGCCAGTCGGGCTCACGCCGCGGAACTCGACAAAAGTTACAAAATATGAACGCCCATTCAACCATGAGTCCAACCATACCAAAATTACTAAATTCTGATAAGAATTCGGCCCTTAAATCTTCAAATTTAACCAATAGGGTTTTCAAAATTTCCCAACTTAAATCACCAATTATATGTTAAAAACTATCATAGGATTCGGGTATTTTAACCAAAATTGAGTTAAGAACACTTACCCCATGTTTTCCTTGAAAATCTCCCGAAAATCGCCTCTCCTCGAGCTCCAAATCGCTAAAAGTGGAAAATGGGACGAAGTCCCATTTTCAGAACTTAATCATTTTGTCCATGCATTTCTTCTTCGCAAACGCAGCCATTGCCTCGCGTTCACGAAGTGCAAAAAAATCACTACCAAAAATTTCCTCTTACGCGAATGCGAGGTCCTCTGGCGATCGCGAAGACAAGAAATCCCAGGTCGCCGCGAACGCGGAGCCTCACTCGCGAACGCGTAGGCCAATGCATGAGGTCCCAGCTTGCTCCCCTCTTCTTCTTCACGAACGCGACTACCTTCTCGCGCACGTGATGCACACTGACCCTCAACCTTCGCGAACGCGTCCTTTACGTCACGAATGCAAAGAACAAATCTTCGCCTGCCTCCAGTCGCCCTTCGCGAACGTGTGACTCCCATCGCAAACGCGTAGAAGGAAACCAGATACCAGAAATCTAGTTCTTTAACCATCTTCCAAGTCCAAATTTCATCCGTTAACCATCTGAAACTCATCTGAGGCCCCCAGGACCTCAACCAACTATACCAACAAGTCGTAAAACATCATACGAACTTAGTCAAAACTTCAAATCACATCATACAACGCTAAAACCACGAATCATACCCCAATTCAAGCTTAATGAAACTAAGAAATGTCAATTTCTACAATCGATGGTGAAACCTATAAAATCAAGTCCGATTGATATCAAGTTTTGCACACAAGTCATAAATGACATAACAGACCTATTCTAATTTCCAGAATCGGATTCCAACCCCAATATCAAAAAGTCAACTCCCCGGTCAAACTTCCAAACTTAAATCTCTATTTTAGACATTTCAAGTCTAATTTAACTACAGACTTTCAAGTAATTTTTCGGACACGCTCCTAAGTCCAAATCACCATATGATGCTATTGGAATTATCAAAACTCTATTCCGGGGTCTTTTACACATAAGTCAATATCCGATCAACTATTTCAACTTAAGCTTTAAACCTTGGAACTAAGTGTTCCAATTCATTCCAAAACCTCACTGGACCTGAATCGACTACCCCGGCAAGTCATATAACTACGATAAAGTACAAAACTAGTAGTAAATAGGGGAACGAGACTACAACTATCAAAACGATCGGCCGGATCGTTACACTAAACAACCTATTCTCAATGGTTACCTTGAGAAACAAATATGTGGCAGCAACACGGTTGGGTAAATCAATTTGAGATATAGGACTCTAGAATTCTTAAATGAAGAACAAGAGTATTTCATGAAAATCTTCAAGTGTGTTCGAGCAATAGTTATTCTACTAACATGCCATAATACCCTTCTCCTGGATATAGTAAAAGAGGGTAGAGTGCAACTAATCGTTTCATGTGTATGACTTAGCGGGTGTTTGGATATAAGTATTTTAAAATTTTCGGAAAAAGTTAAAAAAAAAATCAAATGATAATATTATTTGAAAATTAGAGTTGTGTTTGAACATGAATATAATTTTGGGCTGTTTTTGAATTTTTACGAGTGATTTGAAGTAAAATTTTGAAAAATAAATTTTTGGAGTTTCTTAAATTTTCGAAAAATTATGAAATTCATCTTAAAGTGAAAAATCGAAAATTTCATGACCAAACATTAATTTCAGAAAAAAGTAAAAAAAAAAATCCAAAAAAAGGAACCTTTTTTTTATGGCCAAACGGGCCCTTAGTTTTTATTCAATAGTAAAGAAATTGTTTCAATTTAAAAACTAATTCAATAGCACCTATCTAGCTATCAATTTTCAGAGTAAAAAACTTTACTGATGTTATGATTATATTATATTATGAATGTTCATTTAGTACTCCGTTGTAAATAATCTTTCTGAAGAAGCTTATCCATATGGGACTACGTCGTAAATATATTTATCTATTTAGTATTCTATTAGAAATAAACCTCCTGAAAAAATTAATCCTTTCGGTACTCCGTTATAGATAAAGTAGAAGATAATTTATATCTGGTACAATGAGCTTATCCTTTCGGTACTTCTTTATGGATAAATGTTACCCCTATAGAAGATTATCTATATCTGGTACAATAGCAGCTTACAAGAAGCTTACACAGCAGCTTGCAGTAGCAGCTTACAAGCAGCTTACACGGCTGCTTGCAGTAACAGCTTACACAACAACTTCCTTTCTTCTATAAATAGAGGAGATTTCAGTTCATTATGTACATCAGTTTGAAATTGAATAATATATCAGTTTCTCTTATACTTGTCTTTACTTTACAGTCTTTATTTTATAACATGTTATCAGCACGAGACTCCGCCATCTCGAGCAATTACTTTGAAAGTATCAGAGGTACGAACTTTCTTTTTCTAAACAATGTCAAATCTTTCTAAACTTGAATTCATAGCCCTCGATATATCAGGCAAAAGCTACATGTATTGGGTACTTGATGCTGAAATTCATCTTGATGCGATGGGTCTGGCAGACACCATCAAGGACAAAAATCAAGCATCAAACGAAGATCGTGACAAAGCAATGATATTTCTATGCCATCACCTCGATGAAGGCTTGAAAATGGAATATCTCACTGTTAAATATCCAGTCATATCGTGGAATAATTTAAAAGATAGATATGACCACCTAAAGATGGTCGTTCACGTTATGATTGGACTCAACTAAGGCTACAAGATTTTAAATCTATCAGTGAGTATAATTCCGCTATATTCATAATTATTTTCTAATTAAAATTATGTGGTGATAATATTACTGATCATGATATGTCGGAGAAAAGATCACTTTTCATGCCTCGAATATGCTTCTGCAGCAGCAATATCGAGAGATGGGATTCAAAAAAAATTCTGAACTTATCTCACATCTTCTTATAGCCGAGCAACATAATGGGCTATTAATGAAAAACTATGAAAGCCGACCTACTGGTTCTTATCAATTCCCTGAAGTGAATGAGACGAACTTTCACCAAGCTAAGCGTGGAAGAGATCGTGGCCCCAGTCGTGGTCATGGTCGTGGTCGGGGAATAAACTCTAATCATGAAAATAATAATGCACCAAAGAACCCTCCTCACCACCAGCAGTAAAAAAGGAAGAAATAAAAGCATGAAGTGGTGCAAGCAACAAATACAGAAAATGCTTGCTATTGAAGTGGAGGAAAAGGGCACTGGTCACGTACTTGCCATACGCCAAAGCATATGGTTGAGTTTTATCAAGCCTCCCTAAAGAAGACAGAGAAAAACGCTGAAGCAAATTTTATTTCTAAAGATAATTTAGACTTCATGCATTTGGATGTAGCTGATTACTTTGCACTCCCAGAATAAGAAACAAGTCATGTGATCGATGATGAATCTGTAGAAATATAAATATTTTATATTTTGTTGATTGTAGTAGATAATATAGTTATGTAATTGTTGTACATAAATAAAACTTGTGCTTTGATAATGATGTTTATTGTCATATTTATTTTGTTTATGCCATTTTGAAAAATATGGATAATCCTCAAATTATGTTTGGATCAAAGATCAATCATGAAGATATTTGTGTAATTGATAGTGGAAGAAATTATGCCATATTTAAAGATCAGAAATACTTTTCTTATTTGCATAAGGAAAAAGCAAATGTTTCAACAATTTCTGGTAATATAAGTTTGACTGAAGGCTCCGGAAGAGCCACTATATTTCTGCCTAAGAGAACAAAACTTATTATAGACAATGCATTATTCTCCTCCAAGTCTTGAAGAAACTTGTTAAGTTTTATAGATATCCACCGAAATAAGTATCATGTCGAGACGGTAGATGAACTGAATGTGGAATATCTTTGTATTACAAAGAATGTTTCTGGCCAGAAGTGCATCGTAGCAAAATTACCAACTTTATCTTCTGGCTTATACTATTCAAAGATTAGTACAGTTGAAGCACACTCTACGGTAAACCAGAAGTTTACTGATTCAAATATTTTTGTGCTTTGGTATGGCTGTTTGGGCCATCCTGAATCAATAATGATGAGACGAATCACGAAAAATTCAAGTGGCATCCATTAAAGAACCTGAAGATTCTTACAAATGATGAATTTTCTTGTGATGCTTGTTATCAAGGAAAAAAATCACTAGACTATCACCAATGAAGGTTGATATTTCCCCTGCCTTTTTTAAAATGTATATATGGGGATATATGTGGACCTATTCACCCACCAAGTGGGCTGTTTAGATATTTTATTGTCCTAATAGATTCAGCTTTAAGATGGTCTCATGTGTGCCTACTATCATCTCGCACCCTGGCGTTTGCAAAGCTATTAGCCCAAATAATTCGATTAAGGGCACAATTACCAGATTATTCTATAAAGGCTATTCGTCTTGATAATGCTGGAGAATTCTCATCTCAAGCTTTTGATGATTATTGTCTATCAGTTGGGATAAAAGTTGAACATCCTGTAACTTATGTTCATACTCAAAATGGCCTTGCAGAGTCATTTATTAAACGCTTGCAATTGATAGAAAGACCATTACTTATGAAAATAAAATTTCCCACTACTGTTTGGGCCCATGCTATCTTGCATGCAGCATCATTTATCCATCTCAGACAGAAATATTTTAATAAATATTCTCTGTCATAATTAGTTTTTGGTCATGAAAATATTGTTCATCTACGAATTTTCGGATGTGCTGTATATGTGCCAGTAGCACCACCACGACGTAGTAAGATGAGCCCACAGAGAAGGTTAGAAATATATGTTGGGTTTAAATCACCCTCTATTATTCGCTATCTTGAACCATTGACAGGAGATTTATTTACTTCTCGATTTGCAGTTTGTTGGTTTGATGAAATAAATTTCCCACAATTAGGGGGAGAGGAAAAGGAAATCAAATGAGAAATTATGTGGAAAGTTTCATCATTATCTTATTTTGATCCACGTACCCATATATGTAATTAGGAGGTCCAGAAGATCATCCATTTAAAAAATATAGCAAATCAAATTCTAGACGCATTTACTAATTTGAAAAGGATAACTAAGTCATATATCCCTGCAGAGAATGTGCCTATCCGAATTGATGTCCCAGCAGGACCATCTACTAGCATGAGAGCTGGTGAACATAAAGCACGCCTGAAGTGTGGTAGGCCTTTGGGTTCTAAGGATCGAAATCCTCGAAAAAGAAAATCGACGAATGAACGATACTATAAAGGGATCTCCTGATGAGACCTAAGATCTGATTAGTTCTGAGATTCTTGAAGAAATCAATGAACCCGAGACTCAAGTGAGTGAGGAACTTTTAATAAGTTCTACTGGTAATGAGATTAATTTAAATCGATCTAAAATTGTGGTGGATAATATTTTTACATATAATGTTGCACTCAACATTATGCAAGATAGTGAGGATCTTGAAATCAGATCTGTTGAAGAATGTCAACAAAGATCTAATTGGCCAAAATGGCAAGAGGCAATTTAATCAGAATTGAATGCACTTGCTAAAAGAGAGGTCTTTGGACGAGTAGTCCAAACACCTACTGGTATAAAATTAGTTGGTAATAAATGGGTTTTTGTGCGAAAAAGGAATGATAAAAATGAAATTGAAAGATACAAAGCTTTCCTTGTCGCACAAGGATTCTCACAACGACTTGGAGTCGATTTTGATGAAACATATTCACCTGTTATGGATGCCATAACATTTCGATATCTCATCAGTTTAGCACTACATGAAATGCTTGAAATACATCTAATGGATGTAGTTACAGCTTATCTTACGGTTCACTTGATAATGAAATTTATATGAAAATACCTGAAGGATTTAAAATGCCTGAAGAAAATTCAAAATCTTGAAAAATGTATTCAATCAGATTACAAAGATCTTTGTGTGATTTAAAGCAATTTGGGCGCATGTGGTATAATCGCCTTAGTGAATATTTACAGAAAGAGGGTTACACAAATGATGTTATTTGTGCATGTATTTTTATTAAAAAAAATGGCATCAAAATTTGTTATACTTGCAGCTTATATTGATGACATAAATCTTGTTGGAACTCCAGAAGAGCTCCAAAAGGCAATATCTTAAGAAAGAATTTGAGATGAAAAATCTTGGAAAGACAAAACTTTGTCTTGGTTTGCAAATTGAACATTTAGCAGATGAGATCTTTATCCATCAATCTGCCTATACAGAAAGGGTCTTAAAACGCTTTTACATGGACAAAGCGCACCCATTAAGTACACCAATGGTTGTCCGATCACTTGAAGTGAATAAACATCTGTTCCGACCTCCAGAAGAGGATGAGGAACTCCTTGGTCCCGAAATACCTTATCTCAGTGCAATTGGGGCACTTATGTATCTTACTAATGCTATAAGGCCCGACATAGCATTTTATGTTAATTTACTAGCAAGATATAACTCTTCTCCAACACGGAGATATTGGAACGAGATTAAACATATATTGCGAAATTTAAAGGGAACTCTTGAAATGAGTTTATTTTATTCTAACAAAGGTAGTGAAGATCTTGTTGGTTATGCATATACAGGTTATTTATCTGATCTACATAAAGCTCGATCTCAAAACGGATACGTGCTTACCTATGGAGGTACTGTCAAATCATGGCGCTCCACAAAGCAATCTATTATTACTACTTCTTCAAATCATGCCGAGATAATAGCTATTCATGAAACAAGTAGGGAATGCCTATGATTGAGATCAGTGATTCATTTTATTTAAGGAAAATATGGTTTGGAATGTGATAAATGATCCACAATTTTATACGAAGACAATGTTGCATGCATAGCTCAAATAAGGGAGGATTTATAAAGGGAGATAGAACAAAACACATTTCACCAAAACTATTCTACACACATGATCTTCAGAAAAATGGTGATATTGATGTGCAACAAATCCGTTCAAGTGACAATCCGGCAGATTTATTCACTAAATCTTTGCCAACTTCAACTTTTGAGAAGATGGTATACAAGATTGGAATGCGGAGACTCAGATATTTTAAATAAGGTTTTTATCTAAGGGAATAAAATACGCATTATACTCTTTTTCCCTTACTAAGGTTTTTCCTACAGGATTTTTCTTATAAGGTTTTTAATGAGACAACTAGTTATGCGTATTACTAAATATGTGTACTCTTTTTCCTTCACTAGGATTTTTTTCCCACGAGCTTTTTCCTAGTAAGGTTTTAATGAGGCACATTATCTTTTAATGCAAGGGGGAGTGTTATCAATATATTATATTATGGATGTTCATTTAGTACTCCGTAGTAAATAAGCTTCCTGAAGAAGCTTATCCATATGGAACTCGCCGTAAATATGTTTATCTATTTAGTAATCTATTAGAAATAAGCCTCCTAAAGAAGCTTATTCTTTCGGTACTCCGTTATGGATAAATATTATATCTATATTCGGTATAATGAGCTTATTCTTTCGGTACTCTATTATGGATAAATATTACCCCCGGTAGAGGATTATCTATATTTGGTACAATAGCAGCTTACAAGCAGCTTGCAGTAGTAGCTCACACAGCAGCTTACAGTAGCAGCTTACACATCAACTTCCTTTCTTCTATAAATAAAGGAGATTTCAATTCATTATGTACATCAGTTTGAAATTGAATAATATATCAGTTTCTCTCTATACTTGTCTTTACTTTACATTTTTTATTTTATAACAACTAAATCATTGTAAACTAACTGAACAAAATCTCTTTTTTACTCTCTGAATAGTTAATTAAGTAAACAAACAACGAAAAAGAGACATGCAACTCGAAACAGAACAGAGAAATTTACTTAAACTTTCTTTCAAAAAGAAGGGGAGAAAATGCAAGCAATAGAAACGAGAAGATGTAATATTTACCTGTTTGCAACACCACAAACAACAGTGACGCCGGCAGCCACCTTCTTAACCGAAATTGAACCGAACACTAACACTTCAAAAAGTAGCAAAAACTGAAAATTCACTACCACTATATTCGTTGCTGGAATGAAAATTCTCTTTTTGAAATAATTTTTAAGAGTAAATTGGAAGCTTAAATTAGAATAACTATTAATAAAGATAAAAGAAATTCGAAAAAGGGATCATAGCCATTGTGAACACCGTCTCTAATGTATTTATTCCAAATAGAATATTTCGTCCCTTTCTTATATGTATTTTGGGTAGGGGATTAATTTTCTCCTAATAATTTTGCAAATATGTAAAAACTTGCTTTTAGATCAATTAGTAGACGCTACCCCATTTTGCATGTAATGGTCCTTAGAAGTAACTTTTCTGAAGGAACACATCCCTTTATATGGATGGGTTTGGGTAAATTAAATTCTTAATGATGGTTCAAATAGGGGATACTTATAGGGGTCTTCTTATCAAGAAAATAAATTTATTAAGACAAGGATAATTAGTAATTTGACTTTCAACTAAAGAGCTTTCTGTTTTATAGATAATAAATTATTCCTATTAACTTGAACTACTCATTTATCATGTTTATTCCTAAAATTGAAACCCTAAAACGTTAACCCAATTTAAACCTATAAGTTTGAGTAAAATTTCTTACAAGATTATCACCAAGATATTAGTTGGATCAAACCTTTTAATGATATTGTTGAAGTTTACTAGGCTGGATTTACTCCAGGGAGAACTACTTTTGAGAATACCATTTTTGCTCAAGAGATTCTCAAATATTTATTGAGATATATAACGGTCAGATTTATGATATGACATTTAAAAATGGCTTGCATAACGCATATAATATGGTCTATTCGGATTTTCTTCGAAGAACCCTAGTAAAATATAATTTATCTCTTGGAAAAATATTTAATTACGGAGAATAAAGTGAGAGATAATGAGGAAATGCATAGCCCTCAGATTTCAATGGAATAGTTGCAACAGATGGGTGAGATGTGGCTGCCTCTGCAAGGATCGAACTCAACTCAATCAACTCCAACAGGAGGTGGAAGCCAAAATTCAATGCGAAACCAAACAAAAAGTGACATCAACTAGGGCTCCAATTGCAGAGGCGATTGAGGTTGATATGGAGAATCAGTTGAAAGTTGCAGAACAGCTTGGTAAACACAAGCCAATCACGATCTAGAAAGCCGAGATCCACAAACAATTGGATGTAGAGCAATAGAAGAACAACGAGGAATGGGTGAACCTATTTGCTGGGAATAATTTAGTGGCAAGAGGTATGAATCTCAAATTTGTCGCACCTTTGATAAAGAATGGTAAAAAAATTAGTCGAAATAGATAGTGAGGAAGTCGATCGAGAAACGGCAAAATGGAAGCATGCAATTGTTTTGTATGTAGTTGGAGACTCCCTCTCAATTGGAGCTTTGGATCGCTTCATTGCTGCTCAATGGAATTTCACTACCGACCCTAAAATTTACTTCCATAACGATAGATACTTTGTGGTTAAATTTAACTGTGTGGAAGATAGGAATGTTGTAAAGCTATCTGGTACACACTATTGACCAACTTTGATTTTGATATAGAAGTGCTTCAGACAATCCCTATATGGGTAAAGTTACCAAACTTGCCCATTAAATTGCTGGAGTATGGACTCACTTAGCAGAATTGGTAGTGGCTTAGGAGTTCCACTCTTTGCGGATGAATGCAAAACTAAAGTTGAAAGGATCTCCTATGCTATGCTATTAGTTGAGATGGATGTCACAAAGGCTATGCCTAAATCGATTAAAGTTATGGATCTGGCTGGGAAAATCTTTGACCAATAGGTTACGTATGATTGGGTCCCTGAATATTGCCTCACCTGCCTACAAGTTGGTCATGTTTGCAGGACTGAGGTGAAAACAGTAAAGGCTATTCCTGTGGCCAAGCAACAACAAACAAAGCCAATAATGAAATGAAGAAGAAGAGCAGAGCAAGAGAAGGTTGAAGCAGGTATAGAACAACAACCTCACAACATGATACATGTGCAAATACAGCAATAAATACAACAAATAAGCCCAAATGCTAATAATCATGAGGGTGACAAAATGACATCCTGGGAGACAGCTAAAGGGAAATCAACAGCAAAATGTGCTCAATCCAAGACAAAGGAAACAATAGGGATTAATGTAGTGAATGGTTTTAGTCCATTAACTATTCCAATAGCTGGAGAGACACTGCACAACACGAATAGAGAGAAGGGGCAATGTAGTTATCAAGGAGCTACTGGGGATCCACAAATCAAACAATCAACTAAATGAAGATCATATCATGGAATGTGAGGGGTGTAAATAAAGTATATAAGCAAAAAAAAGTAAAGAAGTTTATACAGAATAATGATGTTAGATTGATAGAAATACTGAAAAACGAGGTCAAGGAAGAGAATGCCAATAGGCTAATAAAAAAGATAGCAATTAATTGGAGGTTGTATGCAAACTACTCCTATAGTAACAAGGGTAGAATCTGGATACTATGGGATTCAAATAGAGTGGAGTTTGATATAGTTGCTATGAGTGCTCAAGCCATTCTTGGCATAGTTTGGATCCCTCAGATGCAAGTAAAGCTCACTTTGTCTGTGATTTATGGACTACATACAATCAAAACTAGGAAGCCACTATCGGAAGAACTGAGAAGTGTAAATAACTCTATGCAAGGTCCATGGTTAGCTATTGGTGATTTTAATGGAATAACAGATATGGATGACAGGAAGTTCGGGAATCCAGTCCAGGAAAATGAGGTGAGAGATTTTAATGATTTTATAACATCAACTGGCATGGCTGAACTGCGTGCAGCGGCAAGAAGATATACATGGACAAATGGACAGATTTATAGCAAGATAGACAGGGCTTTAGCCAATGCTGAATGGCTTTTAACAGTAGCTCTGATAGAAGTAGTGATACGGAATCCTGGTTGTTCTGATCATACAACCCTGGGCATACAATTTGTAGAAGCTGTGAAGAGGAATCCAAGGCCTTTCAGGTTTCTGAATTGCTTAGCGGACCACAAAGACTTTCTAAGTGTGTTGACAAATGCATGGGGCAGCCATACAGGTACTAAACACATGGAGGTTATCTGGAGAAAACTTAAGGTGATGAAGATAACTTTGATACAATTAAATCAAAGAGAATTTAGCAATGTGGAGGAAAAGATCAATCATTATCGACGAAGGCTGAATGAAACACAATCTCAAATGGGGAACCACAATCACCCTAGTGAGTTGTTTACTGTTGAAAAAGAATTGCAAAGAGATCTGGAGAAATGGAGTCTCGTGGAGGAGAGTAGAACAAAACAGAAGTCACGAACGAAATGGTTGGAACCGGGAGATGCCAACACTGCCTACTTCTTTGCCAATTTAAGGAATAGGCAAGCTCAAAACAAGATCAAAAGCCTTGTCAATGACAAAGGAGAAATTTTACAGCAACCAGGTGATATAGAAAAGGAAGTGGCCACTTTCTACAAAAATTTTCTTGGTAATGTTGCTGCTCAACTACCAGTAGTGGATCCTAACATCATAAAATGGGGTAATGGTTTAACAAGACAACAACAATTATATTTGATAGCCCAGGACACAAAAGATGAAGTGTACCAAGCTCTTATGAGTATAGATGATCAAAAAGCTCCAGGATGTGATGGGTTCAGTGCTCTTTTCTTTAAAAGAGTCTGGTCTGTGATTGGAGAGGAGGTCTTACTAATTGGTAAATGTACAAAGATTTTAATTGCACTACAATTACCTTGATCCTAAAGGTCAAAAATCCATCAAAGGTATCTGAATTCAAGCCTATCTCCTGCTGCACTATGGTGTATAACTTATATCCAATATCCTCACAATAAGAATGCAAGGTGTTATGGACAGTCTAATGGACAAAAGCCAATCTTCTTTTGTTCCAGGCAGGTTGATCACTGATAACATTATAATGAGTCATGAACTTATGAAGGGTTATGGTAGGAAAGGCATCACACCTAGGTGTATGCTGAAAATTAATATGAGAAAAGCCTACGACTCAGTGGAATGACCATATATTGAGCAAATACTTAACTGCCTGCAGTTCCCAACAAGATTTGTCAAATGGATTATGTGTTGTATACAGATTGTTTCCTACTCAATTATTATTAATGGAGACCATGTGGCACCATTTCAAGCCAGAAAAAGGATTAAGACAAGGGGATCCCTTATCTCCTTTCTTATTTGTGCTAGTTATGGAGTATTTCAGTCGAAGTTTGGAGGGACTCAATGTTGTACCTATGTTCAAATTCCATCCAAAATGCAAGAAGCTGCAGATTATTCAATTGGGATTTGATGACAACCTACTACTGTTCTGTAAGGGAGAACTAGAATTTGTCAACTTGCTATTCCAATATTTCTAACACTTCTCGCAAGTATCTAGATTGGCTGTTAATGTTGACAAAAGTTTAATAAATTTTGGATGGGTGAAGCCATAAGTTCACCAGGCGATCTTGCATGCACTACAATTCACAAAAGGAGAGATGCCATTTAGATACCTAGGAATTCCTCTTAGTACTAAAAGACTATCAATCATTCAGTGCAAGCCTCTTATTGACAAGATGTTGGCCAGAATCAAGTCATGGGCTACAAGATACTAATCATACGCAGGCAGACTACAACTTGTAAAGTCAGTGCTTTTCTCTATACAAGTATTTTGGTCGCAGGTGTTTGTTCTACCAAAAAAGGTGATCCAACTGGTGGAAGCTACATGTAGGAGCTTCCTATAGACTGGTGAAAGTGAGATATCAAGGAAGGCACTCATACATGGGATAGACTTTGCCTTCCTAGGGCTACAGGGGGCCTCAATATCCTGGATATCTATGCGTAGAACTTAGCTGCTATTGGGAAATTGCTGTGCAATGTTTGCAGGAAAAAGGACAATTTATGGGTCAAATGGTTCACTTGTACTATATAAAAATAGGCACAGTATGGAGAACAAAAGCTACTCAGGCTTCATGGATGGTACAGAAAATTCTCAAAACAAGAGTAGTTTGATCAAATAGGGATAACTGAAGATGAAATAGTGGTTATGAACAACTATTCAACCAAGAAGGTGTATGGGCTTATTTATGGAGATTTCCAAAAAATACCATGGAGAAGATTGATACGTAACAATGCTGGATTACCTAAGTGGCTGCTTATTCTGTTCCTGGCATTACATAGGAAACAAAAGAAAGGATTGCTTGCTGGGTTAAGATGACATGGACTGTGTCTTATGCCTGAAGGAAACTGAAGACATTGATCACCTATTGTTCAAGTATGAATATGCAAAGCAAGTATGGTCCAAACTGTTGAAATGGCAAGGCATCACTAGGAATACTAGTAAGTGGCAGCATGAAGTCACATGGGCAATAGAACATGCAAGAAGGAAAACTGCAGATCAAGAGATATATCGGATGACTTTAGCTGGAGGAGCATATCATCAGTGGCAAAAAAGGAATGCAAGGATCTTCAAGACTCAACAAATAACTACCATTCAAGTGACAAAGCAAGTGATAAGAGAGATACATCAAAGAGCACGTAGAATGCATAGGCCAGATAGACAAATGTAGTTACTAAATTTCTATCCACAGAGGCTGTTTGTGGAGCAGTAGAGTGTTGGCTTAATGTCCAAACTGCTTGTTTTTGATTCTCGGAGTTGTAAATATCTTTTTGAGTGGTAATATAAATAGTTAGTTACAAAAAAAAATTAGGCGTATCCCCCAGGGTTCACCAAGCTCAACCTGTTTATTAACTGGGAACAGAACTAGCAGAAAATTCAAGAAAGAAACCCAGAAAATAGGAGAAAGAAGAAGATTTGGAAAATTGTTTAAGAAGTGTATCTTTTTCTCTCCAAGACCATATTTATTATATAGGCATTGCTCTAACGGCTAGTTAACTGCTAAATAACGGCTAGTTAACGGCCAAATAACGGCTAGTTTGACTTTAATAAATGTAAGATAATTTTCTAAATAATAAGTAAATGTAAAATAATATTTCATACAAGAAACATTTTTCCAAATCAAAAAAATGGACATTCTCCCTTGAGATACCATTAATTTTTCCAACAATCCCCTACATATCTCAAAAGGGATATAAAAGAAATAGAGTAACAATAACAAAAAAAGAGAGTATATTTTGCTGGGTTTCGGGTATAATGAAATTCATCTGTGTCTTGTGAAATATGAACCCGATATAGATAAATAAGATTTAACTTACAGAATAATTGGTAAAGTTGATAACTTTTATGAACCAAAAAATTCTTGTTGTAAGCTAGGGATATTCATCGTATTCCTTCCCCCCCCCCCCAAAA
>MCJB01048380.1:32994-74548 GCA_002018475.1 Nicotiana obtusifolia | reverse complement strand
CCCCCCCCCCAAAAAAAAAAGGTCCCCAAAACGCCGCTGAAATAAGTTGCAAAATAGACCCAAAATGTCACCTAAACAAAACTAAAATTTCTCCCTTAAACCATCTCAAATCCCACCCCAAAAGTGCAGGCAAAACAGCTGTGAACATCACAAAAACTACCCTACAAATCCCCACAGAATCAATCACAAAACCGCCACCGAACTGCTCCAAAACAGTCTGAATCCCAGCCCCGAAACACTCGAAAAAACCACGAAACATCAATGAAAATCAGCCAAAGTGCGGCTGAAATTGCTGCCAAAATGCAGCAGCACTTACCCATTAAAACACGCGAGTTTCAGTCGAGGGAGGCAAGTTCGCCATTCCGTTTTGGTTGATGCATAGTCCACGGCCGAGTTTGGCCAGATTTCTTCCTTGTAACCCAAGACTCGAGGCTCTTCATTAATACAGTGAAAAGCTTTGCTCAACAGAGGTCACTTTTTTCTTTGATTCACTTTTGGTTTAATGTCAAGTTCTTGTTTAATCTTTTAGTGCTTTATTTTGTTTAAATGCCTTTGATAGCTTATTAAATTATTTTATTGCCTATGTTTGTTCAAGAGCATCACTAGAAATTGTATGAGTTAAGATTTTATATTCATGTGTTTACTTGATGGGTGGAAGTTATTGATTTGCATATTTCATTGTCCTATTGAATTTCTTTTGTAGGTAAAATAACTATTGGAAAAAAATGAATGAATAAAGGGATTTCTGGTTGTGGTTGTTTTGTTTGTTTTCTTCTTCTTCTGTAAGCATATAGTTTTGGTTTAATTTTTACACATGTACGTCATAAAAGCTGAAAACGAGGAACATTTGAAGAAGACAGTAGTTGAGTTGGTATTGTGCCTTGTGATTTATGGTCTATCAAAATGGGCCATACTTTTTCTTGGAGAAAATTAAAAGATTGCTTAGTTAATATTTGTATTAGTTCATATAGTATGCCGTGAATGGGATTTGATTAGCTAGTTGGATTTTTGGAGATGTTCGATTATGTTTGGAGTAGTTTGGGGCTGATAGAATTCAAAAAGATTTGGGTATGAATACAACGCTAGCCTTTTGTCCCCATTTATTTCATAATTATAATAGTCAAATCTTAACCCTTCCACAATGATCTTCATAAACTCTGGGCCTTACAATAATCTCAAACCAATTTAGGAAAATACCTCATAATATCGCTAGTATGCTTTAGGCACGCAGTAATAAATTAATTATCATGATTATATATATGTTCGCATGACATATCTACGATTTCCAAAGTTAAAGGCAAGGTATGCGTTCGCGCAACTTTAACTGAACAATATTAATAATAATAAAAGTGTTATCAATTGTGTACACACATGCGTGACATGATTCCTAATGCTCCAAACAAAATGGGTAAACGTACGCGTGACTCGTTTCAAGATAATTCCTTAAATACGAATAATCAAGCAATAAAATCAGATAGATAAAACATGAAAACTAATAAATCACAATTTTTCCAAAATTAATTAAGCCAAATGTAGTCAATAAAGCGACATGCTAGAACCATAGGACTCGAGGAATGCCTTATACCTTCTCTCCGGTTAACATAATTTTTTATTCAGACTTTATTCTCGCAGACCAATAATAATAGAGTCAAACCTTCCTTTGACTGGGGATTCAAATAAAAGGTGACTTGGAACACCCAAAAAATCAATTTCAAGTGGCGACTCTGTAAAGAAAATAATCACTACTCAAGTTTGTCACTTTAATTGGAAAAGCTCTTTAAGCCACAACAATCCACATAACATAACATTATTTGCAGGTGGAGAAAAGGGGTGTGATAGCTCTGGCGACTCTGTTGGGGACTTTCAAGAATTCGAGTTTGTACATTGACTTTATTTGGCTTTATTAATTTTTGTATGTACTGTGATTTATTTTGGCCTAATGTGCTACTTGTCCGCTTTTTACCGCTTTGATATTGTTGAACTTTACATATATGTTGTCTTCTCTCACACCCCATCTGAGTCTTCTGATAATAAATAGTGTTGTGTGTGATGACCAGCTTCACAAAATTTTCTGTCTGAGATAAAGAAGTGTGCAGACCTGCTCCTGGTGAAGGATTAAGTCACACATGTTTAGGCGGGGAGAACTAGCAGTAAATCCGTAAGTACACTAACGCTTCTCGGCTTGGGTTGTCTGCCCGAGTAAGCCAGGTCTAGATGCCTTCTCCTATAAGATTTAAAAACCTAGAAGAACAAGCTGCATGCCTGATTATTCCTAGTAGGATCTATTTTGTTGCATCATTCGACTTAGCGAAGCTCGACACAAGGGTCGGGCTCGTATAGGACATGTATCCGTTTTGAGACTATCATGTTCACTTATGTGCTACTTGCTACATCATTTGAAAGGCTTGTTTGCATTGTAGACCGGCTTTAAGAAAATCAGAGCAGAGTTGGAAATAAAAACTCATTCCTCCAATTAGGTACAGATGCCTAACTTTTTTTTAAAAAAATACATTTTTTAAAATGGTTCGATGTAAGGTTTTTTTGTTTTTTTAAAAAATAATTAATATTCAAGTTTTTCAAAATTGGTCATTTTTTTATTTGACCGTGGACCGGAGTTTTAATAGTTCCATTAGATCCGAATTGTAATTTTAGACTTAGGTGTATGCCCAGATTTGTATTTGGATGTTTCTAGAAGGTTTCGGCACTAATTGGCAAAATTTGAAAATTAGAAGGCTTGGATGTTCATAAGTTTGACTGGGATTTGACTTCGATGTTACTGGGTTCGGATTGTGGTTTCGGAAATTGGAATAGCTTCCTTATGTCATTTGGGACTTGTGTGCAAAATTTGAGGTCATTCAGAAATGATTTGATATGGTTCGACATGAGTTTTAGAAGTTGAAAGTTCATTAGTTCATTAGGCTTGAACTGATGTGCGATTTGTGGTTTTGGTGTTCTTTGATGTGATTTGAGGCTTCAAGTAAGTTCGTATTTTGTTTTAGGACTTGTTGGTATGTTTGGATGGGGTCCCGGGGACCCTGGGTGGGTTTCGGGTGAGCTTTGGACAAGTTTGGATATTTCGGCACTTTGATGATGTTTTGGACCGATTGTAGTGCAGAGGGCACATTTTGGGAGTGCTGAGGCACAGCCCATGTGCGTTCGCACACAAAATTTTGCGGAGGCAATAGTCGAAGTGCGGACTGCACTGAGGGCCGCAACAGGGAAATCTGTAGGTTTTTTTGGTCCGACATCAGGAGCTTATATATTGCAATTTATAAGAAATTTAGAGATGATTTAAAAATAAAAGTTGTAGCCCTTTGAGTCCAGTATCCATAAAATCGAATCGTTTATCATTTGGACATTTGTACGCAAACTTATGGTCAATTTACTGAAGACTGGTAGTGCAATCGCTGCTGAAGTACGGCCGCACAATATGGATTGCGGCCGCAGGACTAGGAAGTACCGATGGACACTAGGTAAAGTGCAGTCAGCACTGTGGGAGATCAGATGTTGTAGTATATAAATGGGATTTTTGGACTTTTATTCCATTCTTCACCACTTTAGAGACTTTGGGAGCTTGGGTTTGAAGGGTTTCAACCTAAGACCTTCATCTACAAGGTTGGGGTAAGTGATTCTAACATATATCTATAAGATTTTCATGAATCCATCAGTATTTCTAACATCAATACATGGGATTTAACAAGAAAAATTGGGGTTTTGTCAAAACTTTTTCAAAGTGAATAATTGGGTTTTGAACATCGATTCGAAGTTGGATTTGGGTGAAATTAGTATGGTTGGACTCGTAACTGAATGAGTATTCGAATTTTGTTAATTTTGTTGGATCCCGGGCACGTGGGCCCGAGGTTTGACTTTGTTGACTTTTCGAGCGGATTTGGTAATTGTTATAAATTAATTATGATGTTGGAGTATATTTTTATTAGTTTTCCTGATTGTTTCACCAGTTTCGGATCAATGGGCATTGGTTTAAGGTGCTAGAGAGGCGTTGGAGCTAGTTATGGAACTTCAGGATCGAGGTAAGTTTCTTGTCTAACCTCGTGAGGGGGAATTTTACCCGTAGTTGCTATACTTATTACATTCTACATATTGTGGGAGCTACGCACGTATGACGTGACGAGTGTCCGTGCGTACGCTAGAGTTCCTGATTATGTTCGGGTAGACTTAGATTCAGGCCACGCTTTAATTGTACTAATTGAGTTATTCTTGCCTGTTTAATTACTTTATTTCGCATTACGACCTGAGATTAGACTTTCGTAGAGTAATTGATTCGTCGTTCTAGAAATTTGACAAGCTACTGGATTAGCCGCGAAAATTTTTTTGCTTCCCTTATGAATTTGTCCCGCGTTGTGCGTATTGATCGAAAAGTTTCCTTAAACTTCATAACTCACACGTATATTCGTGAGTGGGGTCAAGGACCCGTTATAGCCTCTTATTATAATGGGATCGAGCCGTTCACCTTGGCAGGAATATTGTAACACACACTTGTAGGATCGGGTCGCTCGCCTCGGCAAGATATTGTAACACACTCTTACGGGATCGGGCCGTTCGCCTCAGTAGGATATTGTAGCACACTCTTATGGGATCGGAACGTTCGCCTCGACAGTATCATGTATCATATCTTATGGGATCGGGCCGTTCGCTTCAGCATTTCAATAAAACACTCTTATGGGATGGGATCGGGCTGCTCTTCTCGGCAGCTTTGTGAAAAATACTTGATAAGGAGTCCGCGTACTCATGAATTTGTTGACTTGAGATGTGACCATTTATTTGGTATTGACCGTTACGTAATCCATTTGAGGAAGCATCCGATGATTGAGGACTTTGTGTTCATTGTTCCGCTGTAGACCATATTATTTTCCTACATATGTACTCATTGTTTACTTACCATGTTTCATACTTGTATACTTTATTATATTTGATATACTGGACCACTAGCAAGTGTCAATGTCGACCCCTCGTCACTATCTTTTCGGGGTTAGGCTCGATACTTACTGGGTACGCATTGATTTACGTACTTGTGCTGCACTTCTGCACTAAATATGCAGGATTTGACAGGTTCATTTGGTGGTCATTTGCGCCCGTAGGCGCAGCTGCTAAGGGGACTCTATGGTGAGTAGTATTCCACGCTACGATTCGCAGCACACATGGTTTCTATCATAATTATTTACTATATCCTGTCTACCTTGTATTCTAAATAAATGATGTATTGTTATTGTACTTTCTAGTAGATGCTCATGCATTTGCGATACCAGTTCTTGGGATATTCTTGAATTTGTGTATAGTTGCTTTACATTTGATACACTTTTACTTTATATTTTGTTTAAATTTTACGTACCTATTATTTGTAATGCATTTATCTCTCTATCTAATAAGATTCATGA
The DNA here is from genome assembly GCA_002018475.1 of Nicotiana obtusifolia. NCBI lineage: Eukaryota > Viridiplantae > Streptophyta > Magnoliopsida > Solanales > Solanaceae > Nicotiana > Nicotiana obtusifolia. Next base: position 69,152 of record MCJB01048380.1, on the reverse strand, counting down.
TTTCAAAATTAATAAAATGAATAATTAAGCTGATAGTTCACCGTCAGCTTGCCTAACGGCGACGTTGGGCGCCATCACGACCTATAGTGGATTTTGGGTCATGACAGCTTGGTACAGAGCTCTAGGTTCATAAGTTCTACGATTCATGAGCAAGTGTCTAGTAGAGTCTTGTGGATCGGTATGATGACATCCATACCTATCTTCAAGAGGCTACAGGGCATTTAGGATAAATTCCCCACTTTTCTTTCCTTATCGTGCGACATTGATTCAGCTTGAAGCGTATCTTTTTGAATTTTCTTCCACTCATTCGTATGCGTATGTGAGCGTTCGGTATCAGATGTGTATCGACGGCTTGTGATTCCATGGATGAGATGCGAGATGTGTCGCTGTGTTTTGGAGATGGGGCCAGTCTGGAGGACTTGAGGTCGAGTTTTGACCGTAGCTTGGGCTCGGTGGTTTCAGTTCGGTGAGCATGTGCTTTTGGACTTCTATGTCCAGGGGTGTCCCTGTGAGTGGGACTAGTGGCTATGTGAGTGGTTTGATGGCTATATGATGAGTATGATGTGACTGTGGGGTGTGTTCTGATGGTTTGAATGTGACGGAAAGAGTTTGCTTGAGATGTGAAAAGGACTATTAGATGCTCGATTTCTGTGAATATGCTATATAGTCCGGAGTTATGAGGGTTTTGAGAGATTCTTTCCTGTTATTTCACTTGTGGAACGAAGTAGATTTTCATATCTTGTTGTGCGTTCATACTCAGGAAGATTAAGTGATGGCGTAGTAGTTGTGGTTGTGAAACGGCATAGAGAGATGTTAGTTTGAGGCTAAGTAGGTGGGTTATCACATGCGGGGTAATCTACGGATGTGTGATCTTTATGATGTTGTGTGAAGAATTTCTTTCTACTAGTGGGTTATATGTGTTGCGATTTGATTTGGATTGGTAGAAAGTTGACCTGACCGTCATGAGGATGACTGCGAGCGTAGCAGATGATTTGAGGTATTATATGGTTTGTGTTACATGAGCTTATGAAGGATTTAGTTGAATCTCATTATGGTATTATGGAAATAGTAGAATATGGACATTGTGAGTTATACTAGTGTTTTGATCTACGGCTTTGAGCCAAGTAGGGGAGTCTACTATCGATGGATGATTGCATGGTTACATGTTGTATTAGTTTCGATCTGAGGCATACTTTTGGATCAGTTATGACTTGCTGAGTTTGAGAACAAGAATGACTCGAGTAAGGGAATTTCTGGATACAGGTTATATTAAACTTTATGGGTTAATGGAAATCATGTAAGGATTTGAGTTTTTATTTGTGACAGATGTAGTGCGCATGGGGTAGGAATTTACTCGGTTGCCTTAAGGCGGGTTTACTTCTTTGGGTGTTGTTGTGCTAATGGGGCACAGGTCGTTCGGCCCGCTTGGGTGGTGCAATTGAGATTTGAGTAGAGTGGATGACTCTCGAGAGCGTTCTAATGGATTCAAGATTTATATGTGGAAATTGAGAAATTTTTGAATTGTATACGGCTAGAATATGAGATTTACATTAGATGTTGTCGAGACTCGCGGTATTTCTATATCATTCTGGATTCTACATTTCAGTATCAAGAAGGTGCAGAAAACAACATCAGATTCACAAAAGGTCTCTTCAGAGTGGGTGTCTCGGTTGCGGTACTTTGGCTGCTTAAGGGGGAATACAACGGCTTAAGGGGGAATACATCGGCTTATGGGCCTTAAGACGAAGTGGTTTTATGCTAGGATCTCTTGTGGTGAGCTTTGGGTAAGGATCGTGATGTTCTGGTAAGGAGAAGTGTTAATTTGAAGGCAGTTTGAAAGGAACTCGGAGAAAAAGGGCAGCTTGGTAGTAGGTTGGATCAGCACGGTAATGGATATAATCAGTTCTTTGGGTGCTTATGATGTGGTGAGTCTCTACAGGTGTTTTGTGGCAATACTCTTGGGTTTGGCGACGTGCATGGCTTGGTTGAGTTAGAGAGATTCAGATCTGATGACTTGGTTATGTGCAAATGGGATTCGAAGAGTTCTCAATGGTTTCTACCACGGTTTGAGATGGATATTCCCCACCGGCGTGAGGATCATGTTGCGTATTGTGATTTTCTCCTAAATGTGATCAAATGGGAGGTTTCTAACTAATCGGGTATGTATTCTACTGTTGACTTAGAGTTGATTATGAGATTCTCGTGCTTTTTATATGATGACATGATAGATGTGGTGTGTCCTATGGGATTAAGATTTGCATGTGCAAGGTCACGATTCAGTTTTGAAGGGAAGATCATGAATTCTTAGACAATAAGGATGGTTTCAGATGACTAGATGACTGCTATTACTACCTGGTAATTCCTGAGGAGGGTGCACATTTCAGAAGGCGCACTGTGTTTCGACTTGCGGATGCTTCCTTACTATTATGGTACCCGCCTGGTTGATCGACTACCAATGTTCAGATTTTTGCTATGGGACACGGAAGAATAATGGAAGAATTTCTCGCGGGATGATTGTGTATGGGAGATGTGCTAGTCATTCGATTGGTGGAGTTGGAATCTACTACGGTGATTCGTGTGTTCGATGGATTTGGAGACTGGGATTCCTTAAAAGCAGATTGTTTCGTGGTTGTGGACTGTGAAGATGTGAACAAGGTTAGCCAGTTGGTAGTACGTGTTATGGTTGATCATTGTAGACTTTTGGAGGGCTATTTATCCATTTGGGGATGACCGGAGCTAATTTGGGGGCCCATTGGTAGCCACTGAGGATGTGTGTTCTACACTGGGTCAGATTTGTTGACTCAAAACTGTTTGTGTTGAGGAGTGTGGCATTCGGTTAGATTTGAGCTTGTTCGTGTTCGGATATGTTCTATGAGTTACTCTTTTATGCTAGGAGGGGTTGTGATTTATTGGTTTTGTGCACACATGATACGGTTTTGTTTGGGCCTTATCGCGGAATTTGAGTGAGATGTTGATTGGGGTGTCGAATGGTTGATTGCGCCTTGGTTATGGTCTCTCGGGGCTGTGGTATATTGCGTTATTGTTTTTCCATGGTTATGGTCATGCTCTTTATGTACTTGATATCAAGTTGCGTGTAGTTGTTGATTTTGAGCATTGTAGCTTGAGGTATTTCATATGGATAGGTGTTTGGGTGGGTCATGCATTGTAGCGGGGCTATGTTGGATATGATCCTTTCTGTTAGATTCTTGTGTCTTAGTCCTACCATGTGTGATGGGTTCATAGCATTGCGTTATGGTGGTACTTGTTGAGCTTGCAGGACAGTTTTCTCATTTGAATCATTTTCCATGGTTGAGTACATTTGAATTGTTGCTTATTGGTACACAAATTGCACGGTTGTGAATTTAGGTTGTATTGGTGTGGCTTATCAATATAATAGTTTTCTTTTATGAGTTAAGGTCATTAGACATAAAATGGATACTATCGGGGGTTTGATTACGCCATGTTTGAAAGAATAATATCGGAAGCCGGCTAAGAATTTGGCTTTGGTCCTTGTCGGACGAGAGAGAGAGCTCCATGACTTGTTGATCTGACAAGTGGTTATGAGTTTATGTGTGTTTCTTTCATCATTGGAAAATGTACGAAGGTTTTGAATGAGGTTTCATTTGATATGAGGTTTATTACCGATATCAGGTTTCTTTTTGAGCAGCTATTGTGATCGAGAATTTTCTACGAGTATGCGAGTTATGTGGTATTATCATGAGATTACATCTTGGGTTATGATTATGACTTGATACAGCTTGATCAGACTTATACAGCGGGTAGATGCGAGATTCGGGTATTGTAAGAAATTCTGGATGTTGGAAATTGTGTTCTAAAGTTTACAGACTAAGGTGAAAGTAATGATCTTCAGTTATATTATTTTGTCAAGATTACATGGATTAAGGTGACATAGGATCACCCCCGATTATGTTCATGGTGAGTTACACAGTGATTTGATGGCTTTGGAACGACTCTTGGCACGTTCGAGGATGAACATATCTTTAAGTGGGGGAGAATGTAACGACTCGATCGGTCGTTTTGAGCATTTGCACTTCACTCGGGGGTTTGAGGGCATGAGTAGCTCCGAATGATGAATTATGACTTGTGTGCACCATCGGTTTTGGTGATTCGTAATTTGTTTGGAAGAATGAATTTTATTCTAGAAGCTTAAGTTGGAAGAGTTGACCAAATTTGACTTTTGAGTATTTGACCGCGGATCGGAGTTATGATGGTTCTGTTAGGTCTGAATGGTAATTTTGGACTTAGGTGTATGCCCGGTTTTGGTTTTTAGGTTATTCGGAATTGATTTAGAAGAATGATTCTCAACTAAGAAGCTTTAAGTTGAAAGAGTTGACCAAGTTTGACTTTTGAGTACTTGACCACGAATCAGAATTTTGATGGTTCCATTAGGTCCGGATGGTGATTTTCGACTCGGGTATATGCCCGTATTTACATTTGGATATTTCTAGAAGATTTCGGCACTAATTGCCGTAAGTTAGAAATTTGAAGGTTTGGAATGTTCCCCGAATTTGCATTTGGATATTTCTAGAAGGTTTCGGTACTAATTGGCGAAAGTTCAAAATTAGAAGGTTGGGAATGTTCATAAGTTTGATTTCGATGTTATCGGGTTCGGAGTATGGTTTCAGGACTTGAAATAGATTTGTTATGTCATTTGGGACTTGTGTGCAAAATTTGAGGTCATTTGGAGTTGATTTGATATGGTTCGACATGAGTTTTAGAAGTTGGAAGTTCATTAGTTCATTAGGCTTGAACTGATGTGCGATTCATGGTTTTGGTATTGTTTGATGTGATTTGAGGCTTCGAGTAAGTTCGTATTTTGTTTTAGGACTTGTTGGTATGTTTGGATGTATCTCGAGAACCCCGGGTGTGTTTCAGGTGAGCTTTGGACAAGTTTGGGTATTTCGGCACTTTGATGATGTTTTGAAGTTAGTGAAGTTCGGAGGGCACATTTTGGGAGTGCTGAGGCAAAGTCCATGTGCGGCGCACACAAAATTTTGCAGAGGCTATGGCCAAAGTGTGGACCGCACTTGTCACGACGCCGCGACTGGCACCCAGGCCCTACCTGTCGAGAGTCAACATACATCTTATCTAACCTTTCTTATTATCTGTAAGGGCCAACAAGATCAGTATAAATGGTAGACAATAATTCTAATCAACCAAAAATGACGGGTAATGCCATAAACATATATACCATAGCTGACAAGGCTGTCATGAAAGACTATACAACAAACGTAAATTTGCTGACAAGGCGATCCCAACTATACATGAGTCGACACCTATCTATGAGCCTCTAAAGAACATACGTGCTGCAAACTTTGCCTGAACAGGGCTCCGACATACCCATAATGCCTATAAGAAAAATATGCATACCAAGACCACGGCAATTCCGGAGAAGGGACCTCGCCAACAACTGCTGAACTGGCTGCCTACTGTCGTGGGGGAGCTTCGTCTACCTGCCTATCAGGACCTGCAGCACGATATGCAGCGTCCACAGAAAGAAAGACGTCAGTACGAATAAAGTAGTGAGTATGTAAGACAGGAAAGCATAATGTAACAATAATGTGTATATGGGCAGAGAATATACACCCTGTAACATCTGAGTGCCTATGAGGGCGACTAATCACGAAATGCCTGATGTGTATACATATATATATATATATGTATATATATATATGTATATATATATATATATGTATATATATATATCCTTCTTAAAAATACTATCATCATCATGTACATACGCCTCTGTGGGCCTCATAGTCATCATATCATACCCCGGCCATCATAAGGCTCGATAACATTATACCCAACTGATCAGTGATTGCACAATAGGTGCCTGCCCAGCCGACTATAGCGCGGTGCGGTAAAGTAAAATAGCTGCCGACTATAGCGCGGCTCATTAGAGCAAGACATATACATATACATAGTTGCACAATAGGTGCCTTCCCGGCCGACTATTGCGCGGCACGGTAAATTAGATATTACATGCTAGACTCATTGGAATCACATTCTGAACCCTTTAAAGTGACGTAAGGTCAAAGGAATAACATCAACATCAATCCTCCCATAAGAGGGGAAATGATATAAGTACTACTAGTCCTTAAGAGTAGAGCATCTTTGGGGCTCATTCAATGCGTATGTTTAATCAGAGTCGTGCAAAAGAAGGAAAGAAATTTATGAAAAAGGTTACGATTCCTCATTCTACGATGAAATGGACGGCACCTCTACTATTTATAAGATTTCCATAAGTCATAACAGCCAATAACCATAACATCAACTAAAACTACAGCTATACCAATCAAGCAATCAAAGAGCGGCAAGCTCCCGAGGCTTTATCCAATGGTGTACTCGACACCCGACCTCCTTTTAACAATAATCAAGCTCTACACGAGCTTCCGCATCACCACCAATTTCCATATCATAAGAAAAGAGTCCATAACCTGTTTATATAATCACTATGACTTGAACTCCTTTCGTGCATTTCCCAACAATAGCATGCCTTAAAAATTAAACTTACCTTAATTGGATGGATGAAACTATCGAGAAGTTGTACTTAGAAGAGAGCTTCGTGCCCTTCAGTACTCTGGAATAGAGAACTTTCAAGATTGAGTTCCTTCCCCTACAATTGTTGAAGTGAATATATGTATCTCTAATGATTTTCTCTTTTCCCCAATGATACAGTGTCTTAACACTCTGTCCTAAACACTTTGTTTTATAGAAGCTAAGGTCGGCGGAATATCTACCATGACCGACTATTGTCAAAGTCCCTTTCTTAGTGCAAAATAACTCACAGTAATTGGACATACATACATATATATATATATATATATATATATATATATATATATATATATATATAAATGATTTGCCCTTTACCAAGACTCCACTAATCCTCAAATTGAGTAAAACATCGTTACATGCCACGTAGTACTTAGGAAGTCTCTCAACTGATTACTGTATCCACTTGATAAAGGTAAAACACTTATTCCATAACGGTTAATACTTATCCAATAAACATACGTGGCTAATATTATTTACAAACTTATCCAATCTTTACTAAAAGGTAATCAACTTATAGGGTCTCGGTTCTGCCCTCGGTCTGAAGTTGGTGTTGATAATACCTCAAAAATGACCTCCATTTTGGGCTCGATTTTGGCCTCGGTTTTGGACCTCAATATTGGCCTCGATTTGGACCTCGATATAGGCCTCGATTTGGCCCTTAATACTGGTCTCGGAATCGACCTCGATTCCATCCTCGATCTAAGGTCTCGAAATCAATCTCGATTTCGTCCTCGGTTTGAGACCTCAAAATCGACCTCGATTGGACCCTCTATTTGAGACCTCGGGAGGATCCTTGATTTTAAGCTTCGAGAGGACACTCGATTTTAATCTCGAGAGCATCCTCATTTTTGACTTCGATTTCACCCTCAGGTTTGACTTCGATTTCACCCTCGGTTTGGACCCTCGATTTTTTTTTTTGGGTCTAGGCTCATTATTTCTCAAAAGGTGCGGTATGTTATAGCACTGAGGGCCGCAACAGGGAAATCTGCAGGTTTGTTGGTCTGACTTCGAGAGCTTATATCTTGCAATATATAAGGAATTTGGAGATGATCCAAAATCAAACGTTGTAGCCCTTTGAGTCTAATTTCCAGAAAATTAAACTGTTTTGTACATTTGTACAGAAAGTTATGGTCAATTTACTAAAGACTGGTAGTGCAGTTGTTGCTAAAGTGCAGCCGCTCAATATGGATTGCGGACATAGGACTTGGAAGTGCGGACCACACTAGGTAAAGTGCGGTCAACGCTGTCGGAGATAAGATGTTGTAGTATATAAACGGGATTTTTGGACTTCTATTCCATTCTTCACCACATTAGAGACTTGGGAGCTCGGGTTTTAAGGGTTTCAACCTAGACCTTCATCTACAAGCTTGGGGTAAGTGATTCTAACATATATCTATGAGATTTTCATGAATCCATCACCAATTTTAACATCAAAACATGGGATTTAAACAAGAGAAATTGGGGTTTTGTCAAAACTTTTCCAAAGTTAATAATTGAGTTTTGAACATTGATTCAGAGTCAGATTTGGGTGAAATTAGTATGGTTGGACTTGTAATTGAATGAGTATTCAAATTTTGTTAATTTTGTTGTATTTCGGGCACGTGGGCCCGAGGTTTAACTTCGTTGACTTTTCGAGCGGAGTTGAGAATTGTTATAAATTAATTAATTATGACGTTGGAGTATATTTTTATTGGTTTTTCTGATTGTTTGACTAGTTTCGGATCAATGGGCATGTGTTTAAGGTGCTAGAGAGGCGTTTGAGCCGGTTATGAAATTTCGGAAGGAGGTAAGTCTCTTGTCTAACATCGTGAGGGGGAAATTAACCCGTAGGTGCTATACTTATTACATGCTACATGTTGTGGGAGATACGCACGTATGCGGTGAGGAGTGTCCGTGCGTACGTTAAAGTTCCTGATTATGTCCCCGTAGACTTAGATTTTCGCCATGCTCTAATTGAGTTATTCTTGCCTGTTTTATTACTTTATTTCGCATTACGACCGGAGACTAGACTTGCGTAGAGTAATGGATTCGCTATTCTAGAAATTTGACGAGCTACTGGATTAGCAGCGAAAAATTTTGCTTTGCTTACGAATTTCTTCCACATTATGCGTATTCATCGAAAAGTTTCCTTAAACTTTATAACTCACACGTATATTCGTGAGCGGGTCGAGGACCCGTTGAAGCCTCTTATTCTATTGGGATCGGGCCGTTCACCTTGGCAAGATATTGTAATACACTCTTATGGGATTGGACCGTTCGCCTCGGCAGAATGTTGTAACACTCTTATAGGATCGGGCCGTTCGCCTCAGCAGGATATTGTAGCACTCTTAAGGGATCGGCCCGTTCGCCTTGACAGTATCATGTATCATATTCTTATGTAATCAGACTGTTCGCCTCGACATTTCAAAAAAAAATATTATGGGATCGGGCCACTAGCCTTGGCAGCATCATGCGAAATACTTGATAAGGAGTCCGTGTACTCATGAATTTCCTGACTTGAGATGTGACTGTTTATTTTGTATTGACCGTTACATAATATATTTGAGAAAGTCTCCGATGATTGAGGACTCTATGTTCATTGTTTCATTGTAGACCGTATTATTTGACTATGTATGTACTCATTATTTACTTACCATGTTTCGTAGTTGTCTACTTTGTTATATTTGATATATTGGACCACTAGTAAGTGTCAGTGTCAACCCCTCGTCACAATTGCTTTAAATTTGATGCACTCTTACTTTATATTGCGTTTAAATTGTACGTACCTACTATTTGTAATGCATTTATCTCTCTATCTAATAAGATTCATGATTTTAAAAATAATAAAATAAATAATTAAGCTGATAGTTCACCGTCAGCTTGCCTAACGGCGACGTTGAGCGCCATCACGACCTGTAGTGGATTTTGGGTCATGACAACACCCGTAACCCCATCGATAAAATTATTCTGGCTTTAGGTCGAGCATTATTCCTATATATAAGTCATTTCCAAGGTACACTATTATAGTTAGGCAATAGTTGTTTATCTATCAAACTGGTGATGATTTTCTTTGTTGATCCATCATTTTGTATTAGCTTTAGATCCTCTATAGCTTCCATCATCTTTTGAATGATCCAACAGGCTTGTTGAGGAATGCCCACATCTGGAGTGTTGTCCTCTTATATCATATGCATGCACCTAACATGTCTTAGTTGCGAGCAGCCTTGTCCCATAACTTGATCTTAATTATGTTTAATCCTCCCACTTACTTTGGGGATCACACTCTATCCCATGCCAGCAATGCTTTTCTTGTGACTGTGTTAGTCCCAGGCCAGACAAAGCTCCTACAATAGGCCTCTATTAATGATAGAATCTTTGCAGGTTTTAAGAATAATTGAGCCTAGTATGCTTGAACCCCAAACACCACTGATTGCACCAGCTACACCCTTCCAGCATAAGAGAGTTTTTTGGCAGTCCATGAAGTGATTCTGGCAGTAATCTTGTCAACAAGTGGTTTCCACTGGATGAGGTTCAACTTCTTTGTTGATAGTGGTACACCAAGATATTTGAATGGAAGGTCCTCTTTATTGAAGCCCAGTTTAGCTAAGATTGCTTCTTTCTCCTGTTATTGAACAACTCCAAATACACACAGCTCTTCCCATATTAGCCTGAAGACCTGAAGTTGCAGAGAAGTGGAGAAAACACTATTGTAAAGCTGTTACTGATGCTAGATCACCTCTAGTGAATATAAGTAAATCATCTGCAAAATTGAGATGAGTGATTCCCAGTTTAGCACATCTAGGATGGTATTTGAATTCATTCACTTCTTGAGTTCATTGAGGCTTCTACTAATATACTCCATAGACATAGCAAAGAGAAAATGGGAGGATCCCCTTGCCTAAGGCCCTTGCAGCACTAAAAGGAATTCCCCCATTTACCACAATAGTATAATTAACTGTCTATACACATTGCATTATCCATGTGATAAATTAAGTTGGGAAACCCAGTTCAACATAACCTGCTCCAAAAAAGGTCATTCATTAGAATCATATGCCTTTTGGAGATCAATTTTGATCATGCATCTAGGTGACACCTGCTTCCAGGAATAGGACTTCACTAGTTCATGAGCAAGGATGATATTATCCGCAATTTTTCTTCCTGGAATAAAGCCTGCATGTGCTTCACAGATGATATCAGCAATCATTGGTTGAATTCTAGATGCCAATATCTTTGTTATGATCTTATATAAGACAGAACATCATGCAATTGGCCTATACTCCTTCACTATGGTAGGGTGAGCAGTCTTTGGCACCAATGTAATGGCAGTACATTTGACTTCCTTATACATTTTTCCAGTAACAAATAAAATCCTTGACTGCCTCCACTATATCTTCCTTCACTACCTGCCAAGCGTTTTTGAAAAAATAGGGATAATAACCATCTACACCTGAGGATTTCTCATCTCCCATTAAATTTAATGCTTTGAAAACCTCCTGTTCATTGACCTCACATAAGTTAAGCTTCTATTGATGAGAAAGAGTAATACCTTTCCTCATGGTATGCTTGTTGACTGTGGGTAGCACTTGAGCTGCAGATCCTATAAGGCCTTTATAAAAATCTACAATCTCTTCTTTGATGCTCTTAGGATCTGTGAGTTTAGTGTCATACAATGAAGTTATCTCATTAATCTTCTTTATTTATGCCCTTTTTGACAACAGCTGAGAAGTATTTTATGTTAGAATCCCCTAGCTTTATCCAGTGTGTCTGCCTTGGGCTTCTGATGTAGTGCATGTTCCCAAATCATAGACCATTTCTCCAAGTTATGTAGTTGCTGTCTCTCCATTTTCCCTAATTCATCAGAGCATTGGTAACTGATTTGCTCCTGGGTTATGATCAAGTCAGCTCTAGTCTTCTCAATTTTTGAGAGATAGACTTGAACTCCTTATTGTTCAGCTGCTTTAACAGAGGTCTGAGAGCTTTTAGCTTTAACCAAATATACTTCATCTTGTTAGCATCGATATTGTTCTTCCTTTCTTGGTCTACCAGTTGTAAGAAGCTGTCGTAGTTAGCCCATACATTGAAATTTTCGAATAGCAGCTAGTATTGTGCTTTATAGGGGCCATTTCTAGTACCATTGAAGAATGATCTGATATGAGTGGATATTATATTAGATAGCTAAGTGTCCCCATTGCATCATCCATTCATGATTCCCAAATGTTCTATCCAGTCAACTATAGATTCTATTTGTACCACTTTGTTTGTTAGTCTATGTGTAATATTCTCCTTTCAGTTGGAGCTCATTGATCATTAATTCTTGCATACAATCAGCATAGTCTTTAGTCTCTACATAAGTGACTGGGTTCCCAAACATTCTGTCTTATGGTAACATTACTGCTTTAAAGTCACTAGTAACTACCCATGGAATGTTTATTCTATGTGTAACCTCTTTCAAGTTCCCCCATAAAGTTTTTCTCTACTCCATTGTATTGTAGCCATATACTATAGTTAGTAGGCAATCCATGATGCCTGTTTGACTTTTAACATGACATTGTATAAGTTGAGCTTCAGTTACGAGCATTTGCACTGCATAGCAAGTTGGATCCCAAATTAACCATATTCTCCCATTTGTTGCTTCCTGTTAGTTCATTAGATTCTCCCATCTTGGCATCATCCACTGACAGATCTTTTGGGCATTATGTTCTTTAACTCGTGTCTCTGCCAATCCATCAAGTTCGATGTTGTTGTTCTTCATGTAATTCCTTAACTCCTTTTGTTTATACCTCTTATTTACTCCTCTAACATTCTAAAATAATCACTTCATAGATTAAGGCTTGGATCCCTACCCCTGTCCAGGAGTATAAATTTGTTTTCACAGTGTCCTCTTCTACTTGGTTCAGAACCATGCTTTGCAGGTGATGCTCTGAGCTCAGGAAAGTTCTGCAAGTTCAAAGTTGGGCTTGTACTGGTTCTACCTTCTGAATGTTGCAAGACATTATTTCATCTTACCTGTTCTGATTGTATGCCTGTGCACCATTTGGTCGTGAACTTTCTGATCTTTGTTTTGAATTTGATGGTCTCAACTCACACTCAGCTATTATCCTCTTCTGTTTAGGATCCTCTTATTGACTCTTCTATTGAAGGGACTGTTCTGGTACTGCATTTTGCTCTGTTTCCGTACCTATGGGGCCCTTAGATCTCCATTCATATGTGAGGTTTGTTATCTACTCTTTTCCTTTGTTGGTGTTGCACTGGAGGTTTGGCTCTGTTTTGACAACTATAGCCAACAACCTGGCACTTAGCATAGAACATAGGCTTCCAGTCATAGGTTACCTGCCGCTGAAATTTTCTTCTTTTGGATCAATCACAGTGACTTCATCAAGCAAGATTCGACTCACATTCACTTCTATTAGCACTCTTGCATAGGAAATCCTTGTCTGTTTAGTAGTGCACTCATCAGCATACAAACGTGTGCCTAAGACACTAGCAATTCTACTTAATGACTTACTATTCCAGCAGTTCATTGGTAAGTTAGGGAATTTCACCCAAAGAGGGATGTTAGTAGGAAATTCCTTGCTGAAGTCAAATTCAAAAGTCCAAGGCTTGAAGATTATCGGTCTATTGTTGATTGTATATGTCCCAGCATAGAAAATAGAATGCATATCAGTAAAAGATTTAAATTTGAGCACATAGTAGTCCTCTTCGTGATAGTAAACATTAGGAGTAGCAACATTGGACCAATTTTGATCAATATAACGACACGTTGCATTATACCCAGGAGTCTCACCAATAATATAAATTATTAACGCACATCTCCATTTCTCTTTCGCTGATTCTACTTCACTTTATTCTAATAGCACTACCGGTTGACCATTTACCAGTTGGGGAGGATATAAGAAATGGTCATGCCATTAGCAGTTGACCTATTACCTTAAAAGAGATTAGTCCACGTCCCCATCTATTTTGGGTCTTCTACTCGATTTTGATTATCCATGTTCTGTAGCTTTCACTGTTCCATTGGTTACTGTAGCAGTTCCCCCAATGGTTGTTGTATAAGTTTAGCTACAATCCCTTTTGTCTCCTTAACCATTTGTGCTCCCATTTGTGCTCCCTCTGTAGTCATGGACATTGTAATTCCTTCAATTGGCTTAGGGATAGCAATACTAGGGTTTACAATTTAGGGTTTTCTCCTTCAGATCTAAGAGATGATTTAGCTTTAATCGCTAAGCCATTGTTTTAGGATTTGATGTAGATCCCAATGCATTAGTTCTCGTATCATCCATTAGCTGTATTGGAGTAATTGCTGTTGTCGTAGGTCGAGTTTCCTCTGTTCGTATATGAGCTCCCACTGAGCTCCCAAATGCAACTATCAAGACTTTCTTAGGTCTACCTCATCCCCGTCCCGTCCTGTCCCTCTTTCCATGGACGATTCCGGCGTACGGTTAACTAGCATGCATCGATCGCATGAGAGAGAAGAGAGTTTTACAAGCTCTTAATTTTTGTTTTTCAGAATTAGTTCTAAAGAATTGTATCACCCATAATATTTTATCTCAAAACTAGAAAACATATATATCCAGAGACATCAAATTCATGATAAAAGATCGCCAACTTTTAAATAATATTTAAACATATTTATTCTTATGATCACAAGCAACATAAATAAACTGTACTTTTGACAATAGAAAATTCCACAACTACCGAAATAATGAATACCATATTGACTCTTCAAGATATAAAAAAAAATTTAAAACACTCACGATCAAGAGAACTACAAAAGCAGCTCTAGACTACAAAATTAAGTGCAATGTCTTTTACAATGCAAAATGCATATACACAATAACAAATTACAGATCCTGCATATTAGCAAATAATATATAATTATATATACTTTGAAAATTGGAATGACATTATATGTATCATCTTGAGGCCAAAGTTCATCTGCCTATTATATTCTCGAGAATAAGCAAGATAGAATATAAATTTATGAGGTATTAGTCCAATTACGCGTACCTAGTAATTAAATATTATGTCACACAAAACATGTCAAATGGAACAGGTTACCTTGTTTAAAGTCCACTATAATCCAATTTTGAGGTTTTCCAAAAGTACGAATACAACAGCGGCGATGCAGAAAACATCAAAGGGAGTAATGTACGTAAGTGGTATTCTCCATAAGAATAAAGTGTGAGTTATCCTTAAGATTGTTGAAAAAATATTTAATTATGGAGAATAGAAGTTAACAATGCTTGAGGCATGTCAAGAACATTGTCCTTAAGGATATTTCGTCCACACAGTAAAGAATAAAATTAGGTGTGTCGTGACCCAAAAATCCAACTAGTCATGATGGCACCTAACCCAACCCGCTATGTAAGTCAATTAACAATAATCCAATTCAAAATGAGATCTACTGAGAAAATAAATGATGAAATAACTGAACCTTTATACAAAAATTCAAGGATTGGTAGAACAAATCATGAACTTCAAAGACTTAGAATTTTACAAAGCTGGTATGAAATAAATACATCATCTGTTCGAAATAAACATAATAGATTTATAATTCTAAAGCTACCATGAACAAGAGGCAGCTGATGTGCCGGGAAATTTCGGCACATATTGATACTATTTGTTTAGAAATTACTTGTTCCACTTGTTAATTATCATGATATTTACTTAGTTTTAGTGTAATTGCAGTATATGGATGAAAGAGACCCAAAAGCGTGAAAAGCAGTTCAAAAGCCGTTCAAAGGCAAGAAAAGAGATCAAGAGTACAGAAGAAGCAATTCTGCGACCGCAAAGTAGATATGCGAGTCGCAGAATTAGAAATTAAATCGCAAAGGCGGACAGAACTTCAAGCCAAAGTTAAAGTAAGGATGGTGTCAAAAATGCGACCGCAGAATGGAAATGCTAATCGCATTTTCATCGCAGACACGAATAGAGTTTGAGGTGAAAAATAAAGGGGGATCGCGATCGCAGAATCATTATGCGGACCGCATTCTTGAATGCGACATGAAGGAAAAGTTCTGGTGAGGTCTGCGACAAAGGATGAAGACTCTGCGGACCGCATTCCTGTTCTGCGACAGGAATGCGATCGCAGACGGGAAATTGGGTCAGATGTTATTTTAGCTCGACTCGATTTTTGGGCCTCTATAAATAGCCTCTCTAGGGTTTTGTGAAGGGAGACTTGTCAGAATTCAAAGTGCAAAATAGTGCTTTTGGTTATTTTCAAATTGGAGAGATTTTTGGGTGATCAAAACTGAGAAATCAATAATGTTGTAAGATGAATCCAACTATTCTTATTTGTTCTTTTGTTTTCAATATGTGTAGCTAAATTCTAATACTGAGGTTGTGAATCCTAGGTGGGTGGAATGTTATTGAACAATTGATATTGCTTTCAATTTCGAAAGAATCTTGATACTTATTTATTTCTCGTTCTTAATTAAATCGTTAGTGGTTGCAAACATTAACGAGTGCCAATATATGTTATTGTACCTTGGAAAAGGGAGGTAGAGTTTGCTAGAAATAAATAACGACAATTCAAGGCTTTAACCCTTGTTTAACAAAATCACTTAGGAATAAGAGGATTTTAAGTCGGCGAATAATTGGGTATTCTTAATTTCGACTCTAATGCATTCGGGAGGATCATAAGAGGATACATTATCTAAATATTGGAAAATATCGGATAACACGCTAATAAGAACCGATTGCATATCAAGAACGGAAGTTAATATCAATATCAATACATTCTACTACATTAGGGGGAGCACAACCTTAGTATCTCGACTTCATACATTTATTCAATTATTATTTTCAAGCTGAAATTATTAGTTTAATTATTCTTTACATACTCAACATCAATTTATTTTATTTTGTTACTTGATCGAATTAAGACTAAGTGAAATATTACATTAATCAGATATTTTTTTCACGCCTATTCCCTGTGGGATTCGACCCCAACCTAGTTGGGTTACTATATTTGACATCGATCGCTTACACTACTATTAAGGTGTAATTTGAGCGGATCAAATTTTGGCGCCATTGCCGGGGAATACGGTTTTGAAATTTCTGATTAGTGTATATTTTGCTATAAGTCTAATTCCACTTGATTGCACGTTGTTTATTTTGGTGGTTGTAGGTAGAAAAATATGGCAGAGCATATAGATGATGTGGATGTGGAAAACGAAGAGAATCCGTTTGCCGACATTGAGGAATACATTAAAGACACCAATGCTATTGTACCACCAGCCATAGGTGCTGCTACTTTCAAAGTAGAACATGGGTTGATATTGATGCTGAAAGCTGAAGGATACTTCAGAAATTCTACTGATGACAATCCGACGCAGCACCTCAGGAACTTTTTGGGTGTTTGTGCAACGCACAAACAAAACAATATCTCTGACGATGCATTAAGGCTCAGATGCTTTAAGTATTCGCTGGCTGGAGATGTGAGGAGATGGCTGCAAAACCTTCCTCCAAATTCCATCCGTTCATGGCCCGAGCTGGTTCGGCCATTCTTGTCAAAGTGGTTTCCACAGAGCAAGAAATCTGAACTCCGGGACAAGATACTTTTCTTCAAACAACTACCAGGTGAACAGCTGCACAAAGCGTGGGAGAGGTTCAAATTGTATTTGGTGAGGTCGCCAAACCACGATTTTCCAGACTCCATTTTGCTGGAAAAGTTCTACATGGGTTTGGACCCTATGAACCAATCTATAGCAAAGAATGCCGCAGCTGGTTCTTTCATGGATAAGACTTTCGCTAGAGTTACTCAGATCCTAGACAAGATGGCCACACATAATCAAGATTGGCATTCTGAAGACAATACAGGTGGCATTACAATTGGGTCTCCTTCTGAGTAATTTGATCAAAGAAAACCAAGAAAGAGACCAAGTGATCGCTGAGCTTGCTACTAATGTGAATGTCTTGACAAAGCTATTCACTGAGAATCAGAAGAAAAAAATTAATGTAGTAGAAGATGTGATGCCAACACATAGTGAAGAATATGAAGAGGCAAATTTTGTCAACAATACTCATGGTGGTTATCAAAGGCAGCCCTACCAGGGTCAAGCAGCACAAAATCATTGGAGACCAAACCCGCAAGGGCAAGGTTCCCAACATTGGCGGAGTGATCAAACCGGGCCTAGTCAGGGTAATTGGAACAACAATAACCATTTTCCAAATCGGAGTTCCAATCCGTATGTTCCTCCGAAAGGGCACTATCCGAATCAGGAATCATCTAGTGAGTCTAGACTGGAAAGTATGCTCGAGAGGATAATACAAAACCAAGAGAAGTCAGACACCTCAATGAAGAACATGACTGAATTGGTTGGCTCCCACACAGTAGCTATCCAAAAGTTGGAATTGCAAATGAGGGATCTCTCTCGCGAGCAATATCCACCGCAAAAAGGGACGCTTCCTAGCGATACGATTGCAAATCCTAAAGGAAGTGGAAATGGTCCAACTGCTCACATTATGGCTGTCACGACGAGGAGTGGTAAGACATTACAGTGTAAAGATGCTGCTGAAGATTTTCAGAAGGAGATTGGAAGAGAAATGGTTGCTGAAAGAAATAATGTTGCTGAGGTAGGTAGAAATCCAGAAATTGTTGTGGACACAGAGGATATTCAGGAAGAGGTAAAGGATAAGGCGGAAGAAACACCAATTATTCTTCCACCGATTCCTAGACCGCCTCCACCATTTCTCCAGAGACTTACAAGGAGAGTTGACGATAGCAAATTTGAGAAGTTCTATGATATTCTCAAACAGCTATCAGTCAATATACCTTTCTTGGAAGCTTTCCAAGAAATGCCGGGATTTGCCAAATACTTGAAGGACTTGATCACTAAAAAGAGAACGACCCGGAATGAAGTGGTAAATGTAACTCACAGGGTAAGCTCTATCATAGCAACGAACCCGATCCAGAAGAAGGAGGATCCAGGAGCTTTCACTATTCCGTGCACTATTGGAGTACGCAATTTTGCTAAGGCCTTGTGTGACAATGGAGCCAGTATAAATTTAATGCCTTTAGCAATTTACAAACAAGCCGGGCTAGGAATGCCAAGGCCCACTAGCATGAGATTGCAGATGGCTGATCGATCTATCAAGAGACCCGTGGGTATTGTGGATGATGTGATTGTGAAGGTTGGAAAATTTCAGATTCCAGCCGATTTTGTTATCCTTGTTTGTGCCGTAGAGAAGGAAATCCCCATTATTTTGGGAAGACCCTTCTTAGCTACGGGAAGAGCTCTCATGGACTCGGAACGTAATGAAATAAAGTTCCGGGTCAATAATGAAGAAGTTACTTTTCAAGCTAGCAAGGGGATGAAGATGCCAGCTGAATATGAAAACATTTCTTTAATCGGTATTATTGATGAAGTTGATGAAGCAGTGGATATAAAAATGGAAGTGCAGTGTTTTGGTGAGGCCCTAGCGGCCATATTGGTGAATTTTGATGGGAACGATTTGGAGGGTTTCATGGAATCAGTAAATGCCTTAGAAGGTCGCGGTTCGTACTCATATACTCCACCAAAACTGTCACTAGACTTGGAGAATCGAGCCACGCCTCCAGCAAAGCCTTCCATTATTGAACCGCCCAAATTAGAGCTCAAGCCACTCCCATTGCATTTGAGGTACAAATTTCTTGGTTCTAATAATACTTTACCGGTAATTGTGTCGTCTTTGTTGAGTGAAGTGCAGGTAGAGCAGTTGCTGAATGTTCTTAAGGAACATAGACAGGCAATCGGATGGACGATAGCGGACATCCGAGGTATTCCGGCTGGAATTTGTGAGCACAAAATTCAACTTGAAGACGGGACAAAACCAAGAGAAGTCAGACACCTCACTGAAGAATATGACTGAATTGGTTGGCTCCCACACAGCAGCTATCCAGAAATTGGAATTGCAAATGAGNATGTGGATGTGGCAAACGAAGAGAATCCGTTTGCCGACATTGAGGAATACATTGAAGACACCAATGCTATTGTACCACCAGCCATAGTTGCTGCTACTTTCAAAGTAGAACATGGGTTGATATTGATGCTGAAAGCTGAAGGATACTTCAGAAATTCTACTGATGACGATCCGACGCAGCACCTCAGGAACTTTTTGGGTGTTTGTGCAACGCACAAACAAAACAATGTCTCTGACGATGCATTAAGGCTTAGATGCTTTAAGTATTCGCTGGTTGGAGATGCGAGGAGATGGCTGCAAAACCTTCCTCCAAATTCCATCCGTTCATGGCCTGAGCTGGTTCGGGCATTCTTGTCAAAGTGGTTTCCACAGAGCAAGAAATTTGAACTCCGGGACAAGATATTTTTCTTCAAACAACTACCGGGTGAACAGCTGCACGAAGCATGGGAGAGGTTCAAATTGTATTTGGTGAGGTCGCCAAACCACGATTTTCCAGACTCCATTTTGCTGGAAAAGTTCTACATGGGTTTGGACCCTATGAACCAATCTATAGCAAAGAATGCCGCAACTGGTTCTTTCATGGATAAGACTTTCGCTAGAGTTACTCAGATCCTGGACAAGATGGCCAAACATAATCAAGATTGGCATTTTGAGGACAATACATGTGGCATTACAATTGGGTCTCCTTCCATGAATAATTTGATCAAAGAAAACCAAGAAAGAGACCAAGTGATCGCTGAGCTTGCTACTAACGTGAATGTCTTGACAAAGCTATTCACTGAGTATCAGAAGAAAAAAATTAATGTAGTAGAAGATGTGATGCCAACACACAGTGAAGAATATGAAGAGGCAAATTTTGTCAACAATACTCATGGTGGTTATCAAAGGCAGCCCTACCAGGGTCAAGCAGCACAAAACCATTGGAGACCAAACCCGCAAAGGCAAGGTTCCCAACATTGGCGGAGTGATCAAACCGGGCCTAGTTAGGGTAATTGGAACAACAATAACCATTTTCCAAATCGGAGTTCCAATCCGTATGTTCCTCCGAAAGGGCACTATCCGAATCAGGGATCATCTAGTGAGTCTAGACTGGAAAGTATGCTCGAGAGGATAATACAAAACCAAGAGAAGTCAGACACCTCAATGAAGAAACTGAATTGGTTGGCTCCCACACAGCAGCTATCCAAAAGTTGGAATTGCAAATGAGGGATCTCTCTCGCGAGCAATATCCACCGCAAAAAGGGACGCTTCCTAGCGATACGATTGCAAATCCTAAAGGAAGTGGAAGTGGTCCAACTGCTCACATTATGGCTGTCACGACGAGAAGTGGTAAGACATTACAGGGTAAAGATGCTGCTGAAGATTTTCAGAAGGAGATTGGAAGAGAAATGGTTGCTGAAAGAAATAATGTTGCTGAGGTAGGTAGAAATCCCGAAATTGTTGTGGACACATAGGATATTCAGGAAGAGGTAAAGGATAAGGCGGAAGAAACACCAATTATTCTTCCACCGATTCCTAGACCGCCTCCACCATTTCCCCAGAGACTTACAAGGAGAGTTGACGATAGGAAATTTGAGAAGTTTTATGATATTCTCAAACAGTTATCAGTCAATATACCTTTCTTGGAAGCTTTCCAAGAAATGCGGGGATTTTCCAAATACTTGAAGGACTTGATCACTAAAAAGAGAACGACCCGGAATGAAGTGGTAAATGTAACTCACAGGATAAGCTCTAAGGCCTTGTGCGACAATGGAGCCAGTATAAATTTAATGCCTTTAGGAATTTACAGACAAGTTGGGCTAGGAATGCCAAGGCCCACTAGCATGAGATTGCAGATGGTTGATCGATCTATCAAGAGACCCGTGGGTATTGTGGACGATGTGATTGTGAAGGTTGGAAAATTTCAGATTCCAGCCGATTTTGTTATCCTTGATTGTGCAGTAGACAAGAAAATCCCCATTATTTTGGGAAGACCCTTCTTAGCTACGGGAAGAGCTCTCATGGACTCGGAATGAAATGAAATAAAGTTCCGGGTCAATAATGAAGAAGTTACTTTTCAAGCTAGCAAGGGGATGAAGATGCCAGCTGAATATGAAAACATTTCTTTAATCGGTATTATTGATGAAGTTGATGAAGCAGTGGATATAAAAATGGAAGAGCAGTGTTTTGGTGAGGCCCTAGCGGCCATATTGGTGAATTTTGATGGGAACGATTTGGATGGTTTCATGGAATCAATAATGCCTTAGAAGGTCGCGGTTCGTATTCATATACTCCACCAAAACTGTTACTAGACTTGGAGAATCGAGCCACGCCTCCAGCAAAGCCTTCCATTATTGAACCGCCCAAATTAGAGCTCAAGCCACTCTCATCGCATTTGAGGTACAAATTTCTTGGTTCTAATAATACTTTACCGGTAATTGTGTCGTCTTTGTTGAGTGATGCGCAGGTAGAGCAGTTGCTGAAAGTTCTTAAGGAACACAGAAAGGCAATCGGATGGACGATAGCGGACATCCGAGGTATTCCAGCTGGAATTTGTGAGCACAAAATTCAACTTGAAGACGGGAAAAAACCAAGTGTGGAGCATCAGAGAAGACTGAATCCAGCAATGCAAGAAGTGGTGAAGAAAGAAATCATAAAATGGCTAGATGCAGGAGTTGTGTACCCAATTGCCGATAGCTCATGGGTGAGCCCAGTGCAGTGTGTGCCAAAGAAAGGAGGTATGACCGTGGTAACAAATGAAAAGAATGAGCTGATTCCAATACGAACCGTCACTGGATGGAGAGTATGCATGGATTACAGGAAGCTCAACAGTGCCACGTGCAAGGATCACTTCCCTATGCCTTTTATTGATCAAATGCTTGATCGGCTAGCTGGAAAATTCTTTTATTGCTTCCTCGATGGATATTCTGGATACAATCAGATTAACATTGCTTTGGAGGATCAGGAAAAGACAACATTCACCTGTCCGTATGGGACTTTTGCTTTCAGTCGCATGCCCTTTGGTTTATGCAATGCTCTAGCTACATTCCAACGGTGCATGACGTCGATTTTTTCGAATATGGTGGAAGATTTCCTCGAAGTCTTTATGGATGGTTTCTCGGTGGTTGGGGAAACATTTGATCGATGTTTGAAAAATCTCAAAGCAGTGTTGAAATGATGTGAGGAAACAAACCTCGTGTTAAACTGGGAAAAATGCCACTTTATGGTGGACGAAGGTATTGTTTTGGGGCACAAAATATCCAGCAAAGGTATTGAAGTGGATAAAGCAAATATTGAAATCATCTCCAAACTCCCTCCTCCCACGACAGTGAAAGGTGTCCGTAGCTTTTTGGGGCATGCGGGATTTTATAGAAGGTTCATAAAAGATTTCTCAAAGATTGCACATCCAATGTGTAAACTCTTAGAGAAAGATACTAAGTTTATCTTTGATGCTAAATGCCTCTCTGCCTTTGAAGAGTTGAAAACGAAACTGACCACTGCTCCCATTATTGTTACACCAGATTGGTCATTACCTTTTGAGTTGATGTGTGATGCAAGCGGAGTAGCTATTGGGGTGATGTTGGGGCAGAGGCACAATAAAATTCTTCACCCGATATATTATGCTAGCAAGACGCTGAATGGAGCACAAATGAACTATACCATAACGGAGCAGGAACTGTTAGCAATTGTATATGCTTTTGAGAAGTTCTGTGCATACCTATTAGGCTCCAAAGTGATTGTATATACTGATCACGTTGCTCTTCGTTACTTAATGGCGAAGAAGGATGCTAAACCTCGACTCATCCGCTGGGTACTATTACTACAAGAGTTTGACTTTGAAGTCTTGGACCGTAAAGGCACCCAGAACCAAGTAGCAGATCATTTGTCCAGATTGGAAGAAGCAGGAAGACAAACAGGAGAGATGGATATCAATGATTCCTTTCCAGATGAACAAATACTGATGATATCAAGCGTAATGGCACCATGGTATGCTGACATCGCTAACTACATTATTAGTGATTTCATTCAGGAAGGGTTGGAATCGTACCAGAGAAAGAAGTTCTTGAGGGACTCTCATAATTATTATTGGGAGGAACCATTCCTATTCCGCATTTGCGCAGATAACATTATTCAAAGGTGTGTACCGGAGGAAGAGATTCTACCGATCTTGAAAGCATGTCATGATTCGCCAGTTGGGGGTCATCATGGGTGCAACCGAACAGCTGCAAAGGTTTTAGAATGTGGATACTACTGGCCCACCATCTACCAAGATGCTAATCAGTTGGTAAAGT
Source organism: Nicotiana obtusifolia (assembly GCA_002018475.1). NCBI lineage: Eukaryota > Viridiplantae > Streptophyta > Magnoliopsida > Solanales > Solanaceae > Nicotiana > Nicotiana obtusifolia. The sequence goes on along the minus strand of MCJB01048380.1, from coordinate 45,417 downwards.
CTTGCGACCAATGCCAACGACAAGGCCCGATTTCGAAGAGGCACGAAATGTCTATGAAATTTGTCATGGAAATTGAATTGTTCGACGTCTGGGGTATTGACTTCATGGGCCCTTTCATAAGCTCATGTGGGATGAAATACATCCTAGTGGCTGTAGATTATGTGTCAAAGTGGGTAGAAGTCGTTGCCTTGCCAAATAATGAAGCTCGGAGTGTAACCTCGTTCCCAAAGAAGAATATTTTCACCAGGTTCGGCACTCCAAGAGCCATAATCAGTGACGGAGGTTCCCACTTTTGTAACCGAGTATTCAAGGGTCTCCTTGACAAATATGGAGTCAAGCATAAGGTTGCCACGCCTTATCATCCACAATCAAGTGGACAAGTAGAAGTCTCAAACAGAGAAATTAAGAGTATACTTGCCAAGACCGTGAATGCCAATAGAACTGATTGGTCAAGGAAGCTCGATGACGCCCTTTGGGCCTATCGTACCACTTATAAGACTCTGATTGGTACATCACCATATCGGTTGGTCTTTGGAAAAGCATGCCATCTACCCGTTGAACTCGAGCATAAAGCTCTTTGGGCTTTAAAAAGATTGAACATGGATTGGGCGGAGGCCGGAGCCTTACGGCTTGCTCAATTGAATGAAATGGAGGAATTCAGATTCCATGCATATGAGAGTGCAGCGGTCTACAAAGAACGAATGAAGTTCGTTCATGACTCCAAGATCTTAAAGAGAGAGTTCAAAGTGGGAGACCTTGTGTTGTTATTTAATTCAAGGCTGAAACTATTTCCAGGTAAGTTGAAATCCAAATGGTCGGGGCCTTACAAGGTTATAAATGTCTCTCCGTTTGGGGCTGTTGAATTGGCATCGGAGGATGGACTCCGAACCTTCAAAGTTAACAGACAGCGACTGAAACACTATCTGGGTACAAGTGGAGAAAAGCATGTCATAGAGCAGCTGGCCTTGCAAGATGATAATGTACCGCCCACCGACTGAATGCAGATGCATCTTAGCATCATCGTGCCGCGACGTTAAATCAAGCGCTTCATGGGAGGCAACCCATGTGTGGTATTCATTATTGTTATATTTGTTTAAATTGTTTTTCTTTTCTTTTTCTCTTTTTCATTACTTAGTTAATTACGTGTGTTCTTAGTTTGGGTTGAAGGATTATTTTCAGATACAGGAGTTGTGAAGTGAACACAAAGTTGAGCAAAGTGATTACAATTGCATAAACTGTCATGTAAAAGAATGCTAAACAAATGCTATCGCTTTTCATATATGCGAAAAGCATTTGCGTCGCAAAGTGAGACAGAGAGTTGAGCAAAAATGGAAGCAACAAAATGCGAGGAAGATCAGCAAATCTGCGATCGCATTTGCACTATGCGAGTCGCATTTATACCGCAGACAGCCACAGAGAAATTGGCCCACTTCTCAGTTGAAAATGCGGTAAAGGTTATCTATTCTGCGGTTCGCATTTCAAATATGCGAACCGCATTTCCTTCGCAGACATTTCCAGAGACTTTTGCTCATGTTGTGACCAAAAATGCGATACCTCATTAATAAATGCGGTCCGCATTTCATTATGCGGTCTACATTTTTGTTGCTAACATATCAGGTACATGTTTCCTTCAATGACTCAAATTTGATATTTTTCCCCTTTTAGCCCAACCGTATAAAAAAAGGAAAATAAAAATAAAAACCTATTTCATCACTATCAAACAAAAAGTTCCGATGAGTACAGAGCAAAAGATTCCGGCATCCTTACATCGGAATATACCAAATCCAGCAAAGAAGTTCACATACTTTTCATCTCATCATCTACTTCAAGGTATGCACACTTCCTCTGAGATGTCAAGTTATGGTTTTGAAACCCTAGTTTTGTTGATTTCATGTTAAAGGTCAAATCTTTTTGTGAAGATAACAAAGTTGTAGGTTCAGTTTATCAATGGGTTGCTTATTATTGGGGATGTCATGTATTTTGCGATCCACATATTCAAAATGTGGATCGCATCTAAGTCGCAGATAGCAAACCCTAGCTACTGAAGAAGACGACTTACACGACGTGTCTGCGATCCCGGATTGGGTCTGCTAACCACAGACCCACCGCATACATCCCCAGAACACTAGGCAAAATAAGAGAGGGTGCATTGGCAAGTCTGTGATCGCATACTCAGTCTGCGAACCGCAGACTCATCGCATACTCACTCAGCAAATTTCTTTCAAAAAGGGATGACAAATGCGGTGGTTCTGCGATCGCAGATCCTGTTCTGCGACCGCAGATCACACCGCAGTTTTAAAGATCTTTGCTTATCTTTCCCGTTTGGTTGTTTATCGAACATTGATACTGCCACTAACATCTACTATGTATGCAGACATGGCTAAGAAGACCGCAAGAGCAAAGAGGCCTTCAACCACTCAACAATCCGAACAAGCCAAAAGCGCAAAGAAAGATGCAGTTAGACCAAGCACCTCCCAGTCTGAAGAGGAGGACTGCTTTCCAGAAGTGGATTTAGCCGCCGAAGCACGAAGAAAAAAGGGAGATGACCTTCAGCTTCATTTTGAAGTTGAAGGTTCTAGAACTCTATTTCGGGAGGCGCTTGCAAAGAGGAGAATTCTACCGGAGAAGAAGTTAAGCTTGAATGGACTCCCAGAATATTATCCTCACATCGTGGAGAACATTAAAAGGAGGAACTGGGAGTAGTTCACTATGGACCAGAAGGAATACAATGAGACGATGGTCCGGGAGTTTTATGCGTCATATGGGGCATCAAGAACACCATATCATAGACGCAACAGATTATTCACCGGCATTGTCCAGGTGAGGGGGAAGGCTGTGTTCTGCGACACCAATCATATCAACGAGTTATTCTTCCCTAACTGGAAAGCAGGCACAGAAGAATATGATGCACGGTTCTCCAACAGGGAACATGAGAGGGGATGGATAGCATCTACAATTGCAAAGGGGGTCCCAGCCTGGATAAATCCTGGGAGAAAAATTTATAAAGAGGATCTCACACGGGAAGCCAAATATTGGCTCAGCTTCATCACTTCCCATCTCGTACCCTCAAGAAACGAAACAGAAATTAGCATTGAGAAGGCACTTCTCATTGCCTGCATAATGAAGGGGGTTGCGCTTGATGTGGGAAGCCTCATCTTCCAGGAAATCGGCATCAGAGCAATTCCACAGGCTACCTCACTCCCTTTCCCAAGTCTGATCACCACACTTTGCCAAGAGGTGGATGTCCCATTCTTCCCTCACCAAGACAGACTTGGGAAATCTACGAGAGATATTGATATCACTCGTATCAGTGAGGCATCGGCCCCTGCCCCTACCACAATAGAAGAAATTGATGCTCAGAACCTCTTAGCTCCTCAAGACCCTGCATCCTCTTCTGCGGCAGAAGCACCAGCAACTTCAGCTCCAACAGGCCCACCAGTCTCCAACATGCCGGCACTTTCAAGAATGGGTCTAATTGTGCAACACACCAACACCAAATTAGATCATCTCTTGAAATCATTGCCTACCCTGATAAAACAAGCTTTGACTCCACTGTTGCACCAACAACTGGAATTCGGAGAAAGGTTATCAAAGCTTGAATCAAGGGTTGACGGTATACCCCAGCTACAGGAGGATGTCAAGCAACTAAAGACAGACCTTCAGAAAATGCACAATCTGGAGTTCACATCTCTTCAATCCTCCCCAACAAAGGTAAACCGAGTGCTGGCCAGACTGATTTGGGCCTTGATTTTTCAACACTGATGACGGACATACCTCTGCCAACTGCAAAAGTGTCTCAGCCTTCTGCTGCTCCAGTTCGCGTTGCCTCTACTGATGATGAGACCTCGGAAGGGATATCAGAATCTGAATCTGAAGACTACAACTCCGAGGACGCCAGTCAAGAGCTTGATGCAGGTGCAGTTCCTCCTCCACAGGAAAAAGGAAAACAAATTGTGCTGCCTACAGCAGAGGAGGAATAGGAGCAGGCAGACCTTGCAGCTTCCATTGGGTGCTCGTTGATAGACAAGGCCGCAAGGAGACTTCCTTTGGCCGGTGATGGCAGTAGTAGCTCAGCAGCTCCCCCACCAGCTTCAGACCGCACTCATTCTCCTCCACCAGCACCGGCAGCACAACATGCTAATCTCTTCGCGCAATTGCGCCACCAGGGAGCCCCTTTTGTCCTTTACCTTTTTGTTTATTGCATTGGGGACAATGCATGTGTTTAAGTTGGGGGTGGTAGCCTTTTATTTCCAGTTGGTCTGTATATTTTAACTTAATTGTGAACTTGTGGCATTCGATATATTGATAGTGATGATTTTTGGAGTTGTGTATATATGTTGTTGTAAATGTTATAATTAAATAGTTAGTAATTAATTAGTTAGCAATAAAGTAGCAATAAAATCCCCTTGTTTTTTCTTTTGTCGGGTTCTTTTTCAAGGGTGTAATAGTAGAACCAGGCTGTTGAATATAAAGTACATTGACCAGGATGGTATGTAGGTGAACAAACAAGTATGAAACCATAAGTGAAGAATAGAACCCTGGAACCAAATCAATCTAGTGAAGTTGAGGCTCGCTCAGTAACTCTAGGGCCACTTAGAATTGTGATTGTAAACACAAGGAAAGCCCCGAGTCACTAAGTGCGCACTCCCAAGCTGTGAACATATTAGCCAAACAGTTGATGTGCCGGTGTGTGTGAGCGTTGTTCGATAATTCTCGTGTTCATTGCTGCTGTCTAGAACTTGCCCGGTTGGTTCTTCGTTGCCTATCATATGTATGCTAAGTTAGAAAAGTGATCTTAGGCTTTCTTTGAGTAATGATAAAACCTTTCTAGCTCTCTTCCAGCCGACCTGTGCATTATAATCATCACTAGTACCCCATTTTGAGCCTTATAGCCTTTTTGTTGACCTCCACATTATAGCCTGAATCCATTCATTAAAATGACTCCTTTTCAACCCATTCCTCCTTGAGCATTGAGAGTGTTGATAAAATATTAAGTTGGGGGTGGGATATCAATAATGAAAAGGGGTAAAATCATGAGACTCCATACCTCAAAAGCTCTTGTAAATCTATGAAGCTTCGAAAAGAAGAAGAAGAAGGAAGTTTATGAATAAATAGATACCACAAGTGTGAAATCAAAAGAAAGAAAGAAATAGTCAATGTAAGTGGTATACAGAAGCTTGGAATGAAATAAAGGGGTATGTGAGTAGGGTTTAATGTGAAATTGTAAATCCAATGAAGGCAAAGGAACAAAAAGTTGGAAGGAAAAAGAGAGTAATGAGTGTTCAAGGAGGAAGTAGCCACTATTGTCTAAATTCATATCCTACCCTTCCGTGAACCAACATTACAAGCTTATAAAGTCCTTATGTGATCTTTAACTAAAGCGTTCTTATGAATAGGTGATGAATTAAAATAAGGGCAAGCCTATGGTATAGCAGGTGATGACACTTGAACTTCTATCCGGAGAGAGAGTTGTTTTAGTCTTTTTGTCCCTTGATTTATTCTATGACAAATACTGTGCGAATGGGACTTTTTTTTCTTGTGAGGGCACATACACTGCTAGGTTGATAACTAGTTGAGCTTGGAGTCAAAGCATAAGTTGATTCAGCTGAAAGTAGCATTTAGTTAGCAGGTGATGACACTTGAACTTCTATCCGGAGAGAGAGTTGTTTTAGTCTTTTTGTCCCTTGATTTATTCTATGACAAGTACTGTGCGAATGGGACTTTTTTTTCTGGTGAGGGCACATACACTGCTAGGTTGATAACTAGTTGAGCTTGGAGTCAAAGCATAAGTTGATTCAGCTGAAAGTAGCATTTAGTTACTTTGTTGAGGCTCAAAAGTTCACTAATTGATTGGTTGTTCTTTGAAGCATCTTTATGATTCAAAGAGGGTACAGTAAAAGATGGTTATACTTACGATGTTATCAACAAACACTGTCCTTGGTCAATGTTGCGTTATATTTGATAGGTAGAGCATTAGTTAGGTTGGAGTTGTGTTAATTGCTTGAGGACAAGCAAGAGCTTAAGTTGGGGGTGTTGATGTGCCGGGAAATTTCGGCACATATTGATACTATTTGATTAGAAATTGCTTGTTCCACTTGATAATTATCATGATATTTACTTAGTTTTCGTATAGTTTCAGCACATGGATGAAAGACACCCAAAAGCGTGAAAGGAAGGCCAAAAGCCGTTCAAAGGCAAGAAAAGAGGCCAACAATACAACATAAGTAATTCTGCGACCGCAAAGTGGATATGCGAGTCGCAGAATTGGAACTTTGATCGCAAAGTCGGGCAGAACTTCAAGCTGAAGTAAAAGGAAGAAAGTTGTCAACAATGCAATCGCAGAAGATCAATGCTAATCGCATTCTCATCGCAGATGCGGACAGAGTTTGAGGTGAAAAATAGAAGGGAATTGCGATCATATTCTGCGATCGCAGAATCAATCCGCGGACCGCATTCTGAAATGCGATGGGACGGAGAAGTATTTGTGCAGCCTGCGATACAAGAGAACAATTCTGCGAACCGCATTCCTGCTATGCGACAGGAATGCGATCGCAGACGGCAAAGTCGGCCAGAAGTTAATTCAGTTCGCCTCGGTTTTTGGGCCTCTATAAATAGCCTTTCTAGGGTTATGTGCAGAGAGACTTGTCAGATTTCAAAGTGCAAAATAGTGCTTTTGGTTATTCTCAAATTGGGAGAGATTACTGGGTGATTCAAAACTTGGAAATCCATATTGTTATAAGATGAATTCAACTTTTATTAATTGTCCTTTAGTTTTCAATATGTGTAGCTAAATTCTAATACTGAGGTTGTGAACCCTAGATGGGTGGAATGTTATTGAAGAATTGATATTGCTTCCAGTTTCGAAAGAATCTTGATGTTTATTTATTTCTCGTTCATAATTAAATTGTTAGTGGTTGCAAACATTAACGGGTGCCAATTTACGCTATTGAACCTTGGAAAAGGGAAGGTAGGGTTTGGTAGAAATAAGTAACAACAATTCAAGGCCTTAACCCTTGTTTAACAAAATCACTTAGGAATAAGAGGATTTTAAGTCGGCGAATGATTGGGTATTCGTAATTTCGACTCTAATGTATTCGGGAGAATCATAAGAGGATATATTATCCAAATATTGGAAAATATCTGGTATCACTCTACTAAGAACCAATTGCATATCAAGAGCGGAAGTTAATATAAATATCAATACATTCTACTACATTAGGGGGAGCACAACCTTAGTATCTCGACTTCATACATTTATTCAATTATTATTTTCAAGCTGAAATTATTAGTTTAATTATTCTTTACGTACTCAACATCAATTTATTTTATTTTGTTACTTGATCGAATTAAGACTAAGTGAAATATTACGTTAATCAGATATTCGTTTCACGCCTATTCCCTATGGGATTCGACCCCAACCTAGTTGGGTTACTATATTTGACATCGATCGCTTACACTATTATTAAGGTGTAATTTGAGCGGATCACCCCTCTACATCAAGAATACCCAAACAATCCGAGAGGCAGCACAATACATTGTATAAGAACTAGAAGCTGAAAGCAAAACTAGAACTAGAGTTGTGGTCAAGGCAGTCTTGAGCTTCTGAAAGTTCTCCTCACACTCATCCAACAACCTGAAAGGAGCACCCTTCTGGGTCAATCTGGTCAAAGATGATGTAGTAGATGAGAAACCCTCCACGAAGCGACGATAATAACTTGCCAAGCCGAGAAAGCTCTGAATCTCAGTAGCCAAGGACGATCTGGGCTAACTCTAAACCGCCTCTATCTTCTTCAGAACCACTTTAATCCCCTCACTGGACACCACGTGCCCCAAGAACGCCACCGAACTAAGCCAAAACTCACACTTGGAGAACTTGGCATAAAGTTTCTCCTCCCTCAATCGCTGCAACACAATCCTCAAATGCCGGGAATGCTCCTCCTGGCTACGTGAGTACACCAGGATATCATCAGTCAACACTATAACAAACGAGTCGAGATAAGGCTGAAATACATTATTCATGAGATGCATGAACATTGCTGGGTTGTTGGTCAGCCCAAAAGACATCACAAGAAACTCATAATGACCATAACGGGTCCTGAATGCTGTCTTTAGAATATCTAAGTCCCGAATCTTCAGCTGGTGATACCCAGACCTCAAATCAATCTTAGAGAACACCCTCGCTCCCTAAAGCTGGTCAAATAAATTATCAATACGTGGCAAAGGATACTTGTTCTTGATTGTAACTTTGTTCAACTGCCTTTTATCGATGCACATCTGCATAATACTATCCTTCTTCTTCACAAATAGAACCGGTGCACCCCAAGGCGACACACTAGGCCTAATAAACCCCTTATAAAGAAGTTCCTAAAACTGCTCTTTCAATTCTTTCAACTCAGCTGGCGCCATACGGTACGGAGGAATAGAAACGGGCTGAGTACCCGGCACCAAGTCAATATCCCTATTGGGCGGCATGCCCGGCAGGTCTGCAAAAAACACATCCGGAAAATCTTGCACCAACGGAATAGAATCAATAGTAGGAGTATCAGCATCTGCATCCCTCATAGAGGCCAAATAAGATAAACACCCTTTCCCGACCATCCGTTGGGCCTTTAAATATGAAATCACTCTATTAGGAACATAGTCTAGAAAACCTCTCCACTCGATCCTTGGCATCTCCAACTTTACAGTCTTAGCGTATCAATCCAGAAAAGCATGACATGGAGACAACCAATTCATACCAAGATCACATCAAAATCAAACATACTAAGAAATAAGAGATCAACTCTAGTCTCCAAATCCCCAATGGTCACTACACATGACCGATATACATGGTCCACAATAATAGTACTACCCACTGGCGTAGACATATGAACAGATGAAACTAATGACTCACGGGGCATATCCAGATAATGAGCAAAATACGATTATACATACGAATAAGTGGAACCAGGGTCATATAATACAGAAGCATCCTTGTGGCATACCGAAACAATACCTGTGATCACTGCATCTGAAGCAGCAGCATCCGGCCTGGCAGGAATGGCATAGAATCGGGCCTGACTGCCACCTGATCGGCCTCCCCCTCTAGGGTGACCTCTAGATGCTTGGGCCCCACCCCGAGCTGGCTGCATGGGTGGTGTAACTGCTCGTGCTGGAATCATAAGCCGAGAACTCTGCTATGGATCCCCACTCAACAATCTAGGGCAATCCCTCTTGATATGACCCAATTCCCCGCACTAGAAACAACCCCTCCTCTGACGGAGCTGCTGCTCCTGATAACCCAAGGAACTGCCTGTAGAAACTAGAGTAGACGAGGCATGGTGAGAACTCCGCGCTGGTAGTGAACTAAATGAAGACTGGCCTAAGCAGGTAGTATAAGAACCGTGGCAAACTTATGCACCACGATGAGCTGGACGAGTCGTCTTAGTAAGCCTATAAGGACGACCCCTGCTATGGTAGGACTGTCCCCCAGATGGAATACCATTAAAACCACCCAAACTACGAGGCCTCTTGGCCTCCCTCTCCTCACGCTCCTGGCTACGGACCATCTCTATCTGTCGAGCAATATCATCCACCTCGTCGAATGTAGCACCGGATACCTTCTCCCGAGTCATAAGCAACTGCAACTGCTATATGAGGCCATCAATGAACCTCCTGATCCTCTCCCTGTCAGTGGGAACCAACCAAACTACGTGACGAGCCAACTCTGAGAACCTCACCTCATACTGGGTCACAGACATGCCATCCTGACGTAACTGCTCAAACTATCTGCGCAGCTCCTCCATGCGATACTGTGGCACGAACTTCTCCAAGAAGAGAACAGAGAACTCATGCCACGTAAATGGTGCTACACCGACCGGTCTGCGTCTCTCATAAGCCTCCCACCATCTGAAGGCAGCCCCATTAAGCTGAAAAGTAGTATATGAGACCCCACTGGTCTCCAGAATACCTCCCGTGCGAAGAATCCACTAGCACCTATCCAAAAAGTCCTAGGCATCCTTAGACTCTATCCCACTAAATGATGGAGGCTGGAGCCTCCCAAACCTCTCTAGTTCTGCTCATCATCAGTCATAACGGGACCCACCTAGGCCTGAGAAACTGCAACCGGCTATGCTGGTAATACCCTTGTGTCTAGAGTCCCTGCATCACTTGCTCTGGTGTACGGGCGGCGGGAGTCTAAGTACCTCCCCCGGCCTAAGAAGTGGCTTTTGTGGCCAGAATCAAAACCACCTGAGCAAAGCTAGTGCACATAGTCAAAATCTGAGCGAAAGCCTCCTGAAGGCCTGGAATCAAAATGGGCACAATTGGTGCCTGAGCTGACCCCACTAGCTCAACCATATCTGGTACCTGCTCCTGAGTTGGAGCAACTGGTAGATCTGCATGTGCTGCTCTAGCTGATGTACGAGTTGCACCTATGCCCCTACTGCGACCCCAGCCTCTCGTGGCCCTAGCTGGTGGTACTGGTGGTCATCCGTCTTGATCGGTGGCACGTGTCCTCACCATCTGTGAGAGAATGGAATAACAAAAGTTTAGTTACACGAATCAACAAATCCGCACTACAAGAATACAAGAATGTGAAGTTTTCCTAAGGGTTCGGCAACCTCTCGAAGTTATGTACAGATGTCTCCGTACCGATCTGCAAGACTCTACCAAACCTGCTCATGATTCGTGAGACCTATGTAACCTACGCTCTAACACCAACTTGTCACGACCCAAAGCCAACCCGTCGCAATGACGCCTATCATAGTACTAGGCAAGTCGACATCCCAAACAACTACCAACACTTTGAATGAACAATTTATTGAAACAGGTTTAAATAATTAAAAACTCTCGTAAACTGTATAAAAGACCATAACTAAATGCAGAAAAATCCCCAAAACCTGGGTGTCACCGAGTACACGAGCATCTATATATGACAACATAGTCTGGTACACTGTCTGGAAGTAAGACTAAATACATAAAACTGAAAGATGTGGAAAGGAGGATCAAGGTATGCGGACGCCAAGCAGCTACCTCGCTGACCTCCGAACAGGTAGACTCCACGATCAACAACTGTCGTGCCCAAAAATGCCTGGATTTGCACACGAGGTACAAGGTGTAGTATGAGTACAATCAACTCAATAATTATTGCAAATAAACAAGGCAAGGTAAGAGAAGCTTAATTTGTTGAGGTCACTAGTTAATTCAGTGCAATTTTGTCCTTTTGATCAACATAATATAACATTTAAGGCTAGCTCATAAAGTCTTCTAATACGAATATCCGTGTGTACATGTGCACTGGTTCTCAAATACCCTGCTCAACAGTATTATGGCATGTAGAGGAAAGAATCAGATAAATCAGATAAATGATTAAGAAAATACAAGTTCCACACCTGCACGGACAACTCACGTGCTAATAATAGAATCTGCACGGAAAACTCACGTGCGACACGGACAACTCACGTGTCAATAATATAAGTATATAGATCAGCACGGACAATTCACGTGCCAATAATATCAATACATGGATCCGTACGGACAACTCATTTGCCAATAACATAATCCGCGCGGCATAGTCACAGGCCCCAGTCCAAATATCATACAGGAGCAGTCAAGCAAGTATACAGGTATATAATGGACGAAACACGATTCTCCTATCCTTGGACTGTGTAAATAACATGCTAAAGTGTAGGCATGTGCAAAGTGTGCTATCATAGCTCAAACCGGCAAATTCATCAATGAAAAGCACTTATCAAGTTCGTTCGGGGATAAAATCTCTAAGTAGACTCATCATGGGTCAATTGGATCACATAAATCGTTACCACATGTTAGATATCGAAGCTCGAAGCTTAAAGGTCATTTTTTTGGGCTAATAGGATCCCGAGCACAACCCAAACATGGATATACAATCCCGGTGCCCTCAAATGGGATCATCCCCACGCATGTGCGCACCTAAAAGCACGTGGCTATCACAACAATTCAGGTAACTGGTGCCTCAACCGAGTTTAAATACGATACTTACCTCAAGCAACTCGAATCACTCCAGCTAGCAAGCCCTTGCCTCGCGAATCGGTCTCTGAACATCTCGAATCTAGCCAAAAACAATTCGATTCAATCAACACGAGCTAAATGAATCAATTCCATAAGAAAATACTAAGTCCTTAATCAAAAGTCAAAATTCAACTCAAAAACCTGCCCCTGGGCCTACGTCTCAGAATCCAATAAAAGTCACAAAATCCGGAAATCCATTCAACCACGAGTCCAACCATACCAAATTTACCAAAATCCAACACCAACTCAACCCGCAAATCCCCAATTTAAACTTTCCAAATCCTAGCCTCAAACTCCAAAATTACACCTCAAAACCATATAATCTAGGTGAGAAAATCAATGGAAAAACATAATTAAAGAATAAATTTGACCACAAGTGACTTACCTCAAGAA
>MCJB01048380.1:20936-32269 GCA_002018475.1 Nicotiana obtusifolia | reverse complement strand
CAATCCGAGCTCGGTAACCACAGAGTCCACTCTCAGTCAAACTTCTGAATTTCCAACTTTCGCCATTTCAAGCCTAATTTAACTCCGAACCTCCAATCCACTCTTCGGACACGCTCCTAAGTCCAAAATCACCTAATGGAGCTAACGAAACCATCAAAACTTCATTCCGAAGTCATTTACACATAAGTCAACATCCTGTCAACCTTTTCAACCTAAATTTCCAACCTTGAGGCCGAGTGTCTTAACTCATTCCGAAACCTCTTGGTTGTTTTGTTTTCTCCATGAAGGAGGAAATTTTTCAATCATTGCATCCACTTGAAATACTTCATTCACTACCTTACCTTTATCAATAAGGTCATGAAAAATAAGTTGAAGCTTTTGAACTTGGGTTAAAACAGTTTTGATGTCTATCATTTTATAGTATAGAAACTTGGAAACCACAAACTTTTGCAAGCTTACATCTTCAGTCTTGTACTTCTTCTTAAGTGCGTCCCATAATTCTCTCGAAGTTTTCATAGCACTGTAGACATTGTACAAGTCATCCTCCAAAGCACTTAGGATGTAGTCTTTGAAAAGAAAGTATGCATGTTTCCACGCCTCAACAATCATAAACTTCTCATTGTCCCGCATGTCGGCGACAGGCACCGGAGGGTCTTCACTGGTGAACTTCTGCATACTAATCGTGGTAAGCCAGAAGAACACCCTTTGCTGCCATCCTTTGAAGTTGGCTCCAGAAAATTTTCCCGTTTCTCGGCCGTTGGCAGAGCATGTCACGTCCCGAACTCGGGGAGCGCGACTCAACCGAGATAACCTGGCCGAGCAAGCATGTACAATACCTTCTACCCGAATTTACTCATGAATTAAGTGAAGATCTATTTCATTAATTAGACAGTGAGGAGGATCATGTGAACAACAACACCAATTCATTATTAGCAATTACATTATTTATAAATTTCAAAATACATACACTTTCATAGTTTGATGTGGAACGTGTGATACAATTACAATATTACTAGTTTGACTTTCCCAACACCAGTATACCACCCACACTATGTCTACAGAGCCTCTAATAGATACAAAAGAGTGTGATGACAGTGCCGGCAACAAGGCCCAGCTATACCTCAAACATAACACATAAGGGCAAATGATATATGGCCTTGAAGTGAAGTGGGGCTCACCAAGTCAGCTGGCAAGAGGTTATACCGCTATCAATGATCAAAGTCGTCTGTTGTGGAACCACCTGCATCCATTAAAGATTCAGCGGCCCCCGCAAAAGGGACGTTAGTACATATGAAATAGTACTAGTATGAATGACTAAACAGCTTCTCAATAGAACGAATGATAACTCAAGAACGAACAATCATAAAAATCAATGGGAGTCTCAAACAATACCCAAAACATCAAGTTAGGAATAAAACAAGTTTTCAAGTAATTTTCATATTTTAGGTTGGGAGATCTTAGCATCGATATAGATATACCATCGTGTATTTTGCACGGAGTTCGATCACGTCCCGATCGGCTAGGCCGTCTCACCCAAGATATCATCCACAGTCACAATCACTATATCAATCTCAATCATTATCTTATTCACAATTTCAAGCACAATCACCACCATGTGTGCGGCATAGCGTCCGATCACGACCCGACCGGCTAGGCCGTCTCACCACAATGCCATGTGGATCGACATCACCCTTTTCTAGAAATCATCTCATCCCAGTAATGGGGAATATTCTCATCATATCAATCTCATCCCAAATAAGGGAAAATATCACAATTCACTCTTACACTGGCACATGTAGTTTCGGGGCTAGGTTATTTCAACCTACCCTTCCTTAGTGACTAACAATACTTCCAAAGTATTTATTTATTTAAAGGCTTTCAATGTATTTCAATATCTTTTACTCTTCTCTCCATTTCATTGGCACTAGTGGCCCCAATTGTAATATCGTTCTTGGCACGTTGGCCGCATTTCATATTTCATGTTCACCTCTTTTCACTCTCAAACATCATCACGGATTATCAACAAAGCATTTCTATTCAATACTTTAAGTCCACATGTGAGCAAGTAAGAGCTTTAAACACATAGGGATTCCTTACACAATTTAGCATAATAGCTATCATTGGAAACACGAATTGAGATTATAAAGTTTAGATATGCTATCCATGCTTTGAACACATTCTCAAATAGTAGCACAACTTAACTAGAACATTTGAAACACATATTGAGTATATATCTTATATCAGAAAAGCATATTCGAGATAATCGATTATAATGAACAATTTCGGGACTTATAAGGACATCGTGGGGTTCAATTCTAAGAGAAAAGTTTAGCCAACATACCTCGCCTTGAGCTTTTAAATTACTGCGATGTTTCGGAATTCTTCGCCACTTCGATCTGATTAGAAATATAGTAAAATTTGAACACAAATTAGGAAGGAGTTCATGGTTCCCGTTCATTTGAGCATTTTATCAAACACCAGGTATGCAATAAGGTTTCAAGGTCCTCCTATGGTGGATTCCCTCATCCCACTACGCAAAGTTTATCTAATTGAGTTCAATAATCCTCTCACTACCCTTGATGGTATATGCATGCATAATAAACAACTCCCACACTCAAGAATTGCTCTTCTCATTATCTATTTCCAAACTAAATCCGGGAATTGAGGGCTAGAGAGTAGAATCTTACCTCTAGGATGAAGACCCACTAAGTTTCTCTTGTGAATTCTTCAACTTTGAGCAAGAGTTGATGAACAATAACCTTAGGAACTTCCCCTCTCACTCTAGACCACTTCCCTCTCTCTAAATATCAGTTAGGACTAGCAAAAATAACCCATAAGTTATTTTTATGAAAATGGGATCGGGTGAAATTTCTCAAACTTAAACTCTACGAAGTCGGGTCCGCGGTCGTAGACCAGACTGCAAAACAGGTATGCAACCTGCAAAGGGGACCGTAGAAAGGGGTCCCAAATTGGGCTGTTCGGGTTGGGTTTGCGGTAGGTCTGCTGCTCGCAGACCAGTTCTGTGGTCGCATAATGCGCCGCAGAACCCCTCTTCCGGAAATCTTCATGGTGGATTTGCGATGGGTGTACTGCTCGCGAAACGATTATGCAGTCGCATAATTGACTGCAGAATAACATTTGCCCAGCTCGCTGCTTCACTCTGCAGTCCACGGATCAGTTCTGCGACCGTAAAATGGTCCGCAGAAACACCCTATTCTACCAAAAAATTTCTTCAACTCCCCTAATGCGCTGTTCAACCCAACACATAGTTCTAGCTTGGCATCATGAAACCCTGGGTTTTAGGTGAAATATTTTATGGGGCCTTACACAGCAATTCGGCTTGACAAGGCTATCATCGTTGCCGTAATAGTCGCAGAAGGATTTCCATTATCAATTGCCATTTCTCACAGTCAATAACAGAAGAGTTCAATTAATGGCAAAAATGTAGAACAGTAAACAGTAATGTAATTAATGATAAACAATACGTTTAATAAATAAAAATCAAAGTTTGTATATACTATTTCACATAAAACGATTAAGTATTTATGTTCTTCAAATCGTTTATGAATTTTAGTACTCCGATGAAGTTTTATATCTTCAAATTATAAATAGAAAAATTCAGAAGGAGTAGAAAACCACACAGGTTTTAATCTCCAAAAACAGAATACAGATTACAATATAAAAAGTAATTTTCTTAAGATTGTTACACAATTTGTATTACTACAATAAATAATGAAACAGTAAATTTTCTGACATAGAAGAAGAAACAGAAAATTAGCAGCAACAGAATGTCGAAATAATGAAGTTGGCTCTAAAATATAAAATTTGGAATAAAATCGAGCCCACTGAATGCACAGTGTGTCCTTAAGGAAATTATTCCCCTCAAGTACTCGAGGTGCTGAAATATTATCCTTTCAGGATAGAACAATTTGACTCACCAGAGTGTTGGTACCAAAAATGCCGGTGAAACAGCGAACCACTCGAAAGCTGTAAACCACACTGGAATTTTAATTGTGCGCAAGAAGGAAAAGAAGCTCAGAAAATTTCGTAAGGAAAGATTATGGGATCAAGTCATATTCATAGGCATTTTCTGGCACTGGTTCAAAAAAGTTTGCAACCTTTCAGAAACAACCATGGCTGTTGGAACAGGTGGGAACGTTTCGCGTTTGAAATATTTCGGGAAAAAGGATTTAATCGGGAAAGAGACGGACCAGGTCGCGGGTTCTGGGTTATTCCGATTTGAATTTTCATTAATTAACTAAAATAATTAAAAAAAAATTGTCCAAAAATATTAATCAATCAATCTTTGACCAAATCCAAAGTCAAAGCCGAAGCCGAGCGACCAGCGTCGACGATGATGGCGCGGAGCTTACTTTCTTTCCAACCCATTTAACACCAAAGGAAGTGTTTTCTCAATATAAACACATTCACTTTTCTTTCCACCACCAATGAGGGACACTTGCTCTTTCCAAAGCAAAAGGGAGCTCACTTTCCCTCCACTTTCTTTCCTCCATTTCCCATTCACCAATCTTTTAAACCCAACATGCAATGGATTTGTGCCGCAATGATTCCGAACTTAACAAATCAAGTGTGAGGTTTGTTTTGGTAATTGTATAGAGATAATTCAATTTTATTTACCATGTAAATAGTGGGTTTAGACTTAGTATAAATACTAAGTTTGATTGTTCATCTTTGTATGTTTAGGAAAAATAATTTACATGACTCAACATACACGTGGAACACATGTGTCGAGAATCGTCTTGACATCAACAAATAAGTGACCATATGACAATCCTCACTGGCATTCACAAGACTTATATTTTATTCTTTCATATATAATTATGTACTTAAAATTTTTCTTTAATAATATTAATATTATTTTACAAAATCATATACTACATGCCTCGATATACACGTGCAGTCAAGAGACTAGTATAATTAAAAGAAAAATAGAGGAAAGGAAATGGTGGGAGAATAATTGAAAGCCAAAAAGACTTGTTTATCCTTTGTAATTCTATTTACAAACAACCACAATTGTGCCTCAAATAAATTATCAATATTTGGTTCACTTAATTAAATTGGTCCAATTTCATTCAAAACCCACATTTTAACGTATACTTTACGTTGAACGGAAATGACGAAAATCAAACCTCTATTTATTTATTAGCTTTTCCAAATGCAAACATGCATAATTGTACATGGAACTATGTAGTGTATTTATGGTGCATACTGCATTTATGACCTTGTTTTGTTTTCACCAGAAAATGAATAATTAAATGATGACTCCTGTTTTCCTTGAGGAGATTTTTAGTTTCATTTGTCCTACTTTTCTTAACCTTGTCCTCAAAAGATTAGATTCTCTAATCTTGGAACTATCACCGGAATTGTTTAATTGTTTAAAATTTTAATAAACTTTTTCTTTGTATCAGTCCCTACGTAATTTGTTTAACAATGTACTGGACATAATTACACTACTCGTAAACTGCAAAAACAACTCCTTTCCTTTAGACGACCCAAATCTTGACATGTCAAGTTAATGATATATTTTAAGAAATCTAGTGTAATGTTTGAACTTACAGTTGTTTTTCTTAAGAAACTAGGTAACTTTAATTAGTGGAATGACAATGCCTATATACTTTTGTCAACTTGTTGATAAAAGAAGATAAGTGTTTGTAGTTTTCATCTTAGTGTGAACATTTTCCCAGGATATGTACAGGCTCCTATTGATAAGCCTGATCAAATTTCAAATCTATTTTTGCTCTTGTTGGGCTAAGTAGAGGCCCATTTAGAGCCTTGAAAACATCAAAAAGTTCTTTGAACAACGAGTCATAAGAAGGGAAATAAAATAGAGAAGTGAAATAATAACCAATTGAAGTAACAGCAGACCGCTAGCGGATATGGTAGGTTGGATGGTACTTCTAATTAATTTATCATTCAAAGATTTCAGATTTAAATTCGAGACCGTTTGGCATAAGAAACAAGACAGAATAACTGGACGTTTTTGGCTATTAATGTTATTGAAGTTTTTTTTTTCTCATCTTGAAAGTTTGGGATTGGGAAAATTTAAGGATGTTCTCCAAGTTTCTTCCATGGGGTAAGGTCTAAACCATAACTTAAGTATTTTCCTTTGATTCATTCCTTTAGTTTAAGCTTTAATCCATGATTTTAATTGAAAACCCACTTAATTCTCTAAGGTTATGTCCTAAATTTTAAAAATTAAAAATGAGTTAGAGGCGTTTATTTTCCGATTCCTTTAGGGGGTCTTGTTCTCCTGTATTAGGAGGACGACATGCTCGAATTTGGTGAGTTTAGAGGAGTATTTCGGGAGATATGGGACCCAACTAGTGTGGGTTGGACTCTTGGGTTATGAACACCTAAGAGCGATATTTTGGCAAATTGGTTGAGGTATCGGACTCAGATTGAGTTGGTTTTCACTCGTGTGAGCTTGAATTGGTTCGGGCTTCGTTCGGGTAAGCTTGGATTCGGAATTCAAGCCGAGCCCGGAGTTGACTTTTGTTGACTTTTTGGGAAAAATATAAAGATCATAGCTTTATTTTTTGTAATTGGTTTCTCTTGCATTGTTTGATGTTATTAAGTTATTTTTTGTTAGATTTGAGCTGTGCGGAGGCGAATTTTAGGGGGAAAGCTATTTCAGAGGATTGAGTTAGCCTAGTTGAGGTAGTATCTTGTCTAACTTTGTGTGGGGGAAACTACCCATTCGTATTTGGGTTGATTGTGATATTTGTGTTATGTGAAAGCCGTGTAGGTAGGGTGACGAGTGGGTACACAGGCTATATGTGGTATTTGACCGGTTTAGATTATTTAGACTCTTTTCATGCCTTTAATTGAATTGTCATAATATGTTATATCTCTCATTGTTAATCTACTCTTACGTGCTTTGATGTTGTTAGTACTTGTTCTACCTCTTACTTGTTATTATGCTCTTATATGCTTTAATTGAAGTTATTGCCTTCCTTATTGTCTTGTTACATCTTAATTGTTGAATCATTTTTAATTGAGGTTATTATTTCGTGGAATATCATCTTGTTGAGTTAGTGTGTTGAAGCTGTAATAGTCGTTATCACATTGAAGCGGAATTGTTAATTGTTGAGATACCTTTCTTTGTTGAGCATTCCCATTCATTTTGTTATTGTTAAAATTCTTGTACATATTGTGGTTGAGCCATGAGCTATTTGTTGTGGAAATATTAAATTGTTCTTCCCTTCCATGACTCTGTGCTTGTTTGCTACTTGCCTTAACTGTTTTAGTTGCACACCTTAATTGTCACGTGCTTTACTTGTCCTGTTATTTTTGTAATATTTGTTGCATTCCTTTGATTATTATGTGGTTCCTTTATTGCCTTGCACTCATACCCTTTGATTTTAGAAATTCTTGTGAATTGAGCTATTGGATTGTTTATGTTTATTGAAATTGTTTATGGATCGGGTTGCACGCCGCAACGGGAATTGAAGGATAATAAATTGAAATAGTGGAATAAGGGGGGATTATGATATTGATAAATAATGATATAGTGGGATCGGGTTGCGCGCGGCAACAGTTTGTGTACGTATAATTGATATTGATAAATGATAATATGGTAGAGTAAGAGATGATTATGATATTGCTAAACAATGATATAGTGGGATAGGGTTGCGCGCCGCAATAATTTGTGTATGTAATAATTGGTATTGATAAATGATAATATGGAATAATAAGGGAGGATTATGATGTTGAATAATGATGATATGGTGGGATAAGGTTGCGCCACGGATCGTTTACGTTACACTTGATATTGATAAATGATGTTACAGTGGGATCGGGCTGTGTGACGCAACGGATTGTGTATATTGTACTGGTTGTTGGTGTGTTAGTTCCAGCATTTTGATATGACATTACGGGGTTTGTTATTCTGGGCTTTTTGATAGTGAGGTTTGAATTCATTTTCATAAACTAACTGCTTTACTTTCATTTCCTATTTTCTTTCCCTATTATTATTAATTAATTGCGTGGAGTCACTATTTCATATTCGGTTGACTTGTTGGTAGCATTGTTTAAATAAAAAGATTATTAACATGCTTTATTCTATGTGCCACTTAAGATAGAACTCGTTATCTTACTCGGTGCCGTATTATTCTAAATGGTTATCGCACTTTCACTATAATTGGTACTCAAATTATACTCATCACCTTGTTTGATGTTTATCTTACTTAAAATTGTTATCATGTTTTTCCTTAACAAATTCTATATTTAATTCGTTAAGTACTTATGTTTTGTTTTGTTTAAAAATAATACTTTTACTCAATTTTATTGATTTCTAAACTAAACCCATCTTATACTCTGTTTCGTTGTATATTATTTTGCTTTACTTGATTTCTAAAATAAACTCATTACTTCATTTGACACCTTACTTTATTATGCTTTATGGTATTTAAATATATCTTTCGTTCATCTCAATTAATATTTATACAGTTGCAAAATACATGGTAGCACGTGGGCTTTGCCGTGTGAAGGTGATTGTTATTGTAGGCACAAGGTTCCATATGTGTAAGATTTGAAAATTGTGGTCCATGACTTGTGGTTTATGAGGTGTGATGTCTCGGGGTAATTCTTGTTGTAAGTCCGTGCATTGGGAATTTGATTATTTGAGTTGTCATTCGTTTTTCCTTATTTGAGTTCATTTACATCTCTTGGGTGTTCTGATTATGTTGTTTCTTTATTACTCGTTAACTACTTGCTGTCATTTATGTTTCTATTACGTCATTGCTAGTTGTAAATCAATCATTTTTCTGTCGTTGGTCTTACATTGATGTTCTTTCCATTATTAGCTTATATATATCTTAAACATGTTTCTATGTCTAGTAGGTGTCATGACATGGCCTCATCATGGTGTACTCATGCTACGTTTTTGCACATTTTTGTGCAGATCCAGGTATTCTGATTGTGTTATTGAAAGTTACGTCTTCGCGGTGGGAGACTTCAAGGTATACTTGTTTGACGTTCTCAGGACTCGGAGTCACCATCTTACTTCATTATGCTACTGTTAAATTGTAATTCAAAACAGTATTGTATTTAGAAATTCAGTGTGTTTTAGTAGTGCTTATGACTCCGTACTACCGATTTTGGATAATGTATAACTATTGGCCACTTGCGACTATGTACGTCATTTAATGGTTTATGATAAATGATTAAATAGTTCAATTCTGTTCTTAAATCAGCATGTGTTAGGCTTACCTAGTATTAGAGACTAGGTGCCATCACGACATCCTAAGGTGGGAAATTAGGATCGTGACAGAAAACATGGACAACGGAGTAAGAGTCCAACCATAACGGCCCACCAGAATATTCGTGGGCCTAATCTTAACTCTGATCCGATGTTTTCGGGCTTCTTTCACAGGACTTTAATCAAATGTTGATATAGCTTGCAGTTCATGACTTTTATTGAACTTACATTTGTAGGATAGAGGATAATAATTCTAACAACGAGCTATATTCATCTTAATTATAATTGATTGGTAGAATAAACAAGTATGGAAAATCAAGAGATGAGAATTTCTTTAATCTGCACTTTAAGCTTTTCAATTTTATTACATAAAAGGTAGTTAATCATCGTAAATTTCCCCAATCGTGTAGACATGAAGCAAAGGGTAAACACTAGTCAGAAAACTTAATGCCAAAAATAAATGTAGATGCATGAAAGTACACTAAATCAGACATAAAAAATGACCCCAAAAAAAGAAAGAAAAAAGACCATATTATAATTTTTCATATTTGTATCCTCTGCTTGCATGTTCAGTACGACGATGCTTTTTTGGCTTCATACTTTGAGCACTGCTGATGAATTTTCATTAGCTTCCTCAGTGTGCCCATTTGAGCATTCTTCAATTATAGGCATTGCTGATGCATTGTCACTGGGCTTCAACAATGGCACCCTGCTCACAGACATTGATTTGGACAAGCTGATAGAATCACCTATATTGGGCTTGGGCTCCACAATCTCATCTGTTTTGTACTTGTACCAAGAGGCCCAAAACAGGTAGTTCAGAAAGTTGAGCCCACTTAGAATAGCCAAGAACCAATAGAAGAGGTGCAAATTATTCTGATCCAAGTCTAAGCCCACTAACCATCCTTTCTTGCTTGGTGCTCTTCTTTTAGTCACTGAATTGATAATTTCTACAAGTACACTACTCAAGAAGTAACCCAAAGAAATTGAAATCCATGTAAATGAAGTGGATAAAGACCTCATTCCAGCAGGTGCTTCTTTGTAAAAAAATTCAAGCAAGCCCACTAAAGTAAACATGTCAGCTATTCCAAAAATAGCATATTGAAATCCTAGCCAAGCTAGATGAATAGGCTTCAGTGGATTTTTCAAGGAATGGTGCTTTCTTTTGATCTCAACTAGGGCAGCAACAGCCATGGACACGATCGATAGGACTAGCCCGACCCCAACGCGTTGGAGTTGAGTAATCCCCGAGGGATGTTTGGTGAGTTTTCGAGCAAAGGGGACGAAGAACATGTCATAAATTGGGATGAGAATACACATGAAGATTAATGGGATCGCGGGCACTGAGGGTGCTGGTACCTCGAACTTTTTAATGAAACGGTTCATTCGATAGCCTTGTGCGACTGAGAATGTTTGGAGTTGGGCCATACATGTGTTCATTATAATTGTACTAGCTATGATAGGCAACATTCTTGTTAACACTTTCACTTCTTCAACTTGTGTCACAGTACAAACTTTCCAGGGAGTGGCCTCAACTGTTTTAGGATGGATTGCAGCTTTGTCTAAGAACCTGCTTCACAATATATCAACAGTTACTATACGTACTCATAAACAGAAACCGCAAGACTAAAATTAATTAAGCCACTAGGAATTATGTGAAGGTCGTGTTTTTGTGTATATCTAAGAAAATTAACAAAAATGACTAACTATACTACTAATTAGATAATACATTATGAAGCTGAGAGTGAGTTAGAAAGTGGAAAAGTGAAAAGTACTATAGTAAAGAGAACACTTAGGCTTATCGACGTAGTAGTGGAGAAGATAGAGACAACTTTGGCTTGTAACTTTTGAAGAAGCAATGATGTTATTAATTATACGCTAATTAATAGGAGTATTAAATTGTTGGTTATTCTCTCAACTCTACAATAAGTGATCATTTTATTTTTTTATTTTGGTTCAAAATAAGTGTTTATTTGCATAATCAAGAAGGAATTAATTTTATTTTTCCAAAATTTGTTCTTATTTACATAGTTCAATGTGTCGATAACAATTAATTAAAGTTAATTTAGTAAATACATCTTTTTTTTATCATTTGTTTGGGGTGGGGGGGGGG
>MCJB01048380.1:0-17342 GCA_002018475.1 Nicotiana obtusifolia | reverse complement strand
GAATGCATTTTCCAACATAAGGCTGGCTAGTGGTCAGGGACCAAAAATCGGCCCGGACCGGTGGGACCGGACCAATTTAAAGGGGGGTTAGCGAAACCGGTGGCGAGACGGTTAGGAATTTTTTGACCGGACGGACCGGGTAAGAAATAGACCGGACCGGACCAGACAACAGTGTAAAAAACGTGGGCTTTAAATTATAGCCGTTGGCCAACGGCTGTATTGAGCAAATAGCCGTTGGGCAACGGCCAAAAACGGCCATTTAACCCCATAACCACCCCTAACTATTTTTTCTTATAAATATCCCATTATTTCATCATATTTTTCACAAAAATCATTCAACTCTTTCTAATTCTCTCAAAATCATCTACAATATTGCTATTTTGCTACTTTGGCTATTTGTCTAAATTATACAATTGTGATTATTTATCAAGTTTTACTTGGAGTTGCTATCAAGTGAAGGTTCAAGTATCAACTTCATCTCAATTATACGGCTATATTGGTTGGTCATTTCTATTTCTACTCTTTAATTATATTTTTGTGATATATTTATTTTATTTTCTATAATTATGTCTCAAAGAGGTTCAATTGGAACTAGTAGTGGGGGGCGGACACGTGGTCGTTCGGGAAATAAAGGTAAAGAAATTGTTGGTAGTTCTAGTCAACACGTAGAGGAAAATCAATATTATCATGATTTAAGCTCTTTTAATCCACTTAATTCACAAAATGTAGAAGCGCAATTTAATTATCAAACTGGGATTAATTTAAAAGAACAACGTGAATTTGAAGCTAGTCCACCTGAAGTTCAATCCGACTTGCCTCCTGTACCTCCCACTAGAGCCCCGGTTCAACGTAAGGATAGATCTGAGGTGTGAAAATTTGTACAGAAAAAAAAAAAGAAAAGTCAAACGGCCGTTTGTGGTCTTTGTGGACATGTGTGGATGTTTAAAACTGGGGGTAATGATGGTGGGACGGGTTAAATTAGAACTCACTTAAGAATGAAACATCCCAAGGAATGGTCAACGCGAGCCGGGGGTATTTATCTTGGAACCGAGCATGGGGGTAGCACATGACGCATCCTCGGGTATCCAAGCTAAACTTAACCAAACAACAGGAGGAATTCTTAGTTATGATAAACAAAGGGATAGAGAAAATATTGCTAAACTAGTTGCGGTAGAGGGTTTGCCTTACAGTTTTCCTTCTTCTACTGGTTTTGTTCGATATATCCAAGCTACATATAATCCTTCCTTTAAAGGTTTTCCTAGAACAACCGTTAAAAATGATATTATTAAATTTAAAAATGAATATAGAGATTATTTGAGATATTTATTTGATAACTTTGACACTAGAGTATGCCTTACTACTGATATGGGTCGTTCTACTAATAACTGCGATTATATTACTGTTACTGTTCATTGGATAGATCCTGATTGGGTCTTCAAGAAGAAGACGATGAACCGGAACAACAACCTGTTCCTAAGGAAAAGCCTACGGCTATATTAAGAAAACTAGCGAGCATGTTTAAAAAAATATAATTTTCTACATCAAAATACACATTAATAAAATTGCTCCAAGTTCACATCACAACTCTTGTGTTCTTATATTTTATTTTTTATTAACTTTGTATATATTTCAAGGTTTGAATCTAATTATAAACTTTGAAACTAATTCAAAGTTTGTAAGAATATTATTATAACTTCTTTAATTCTAAGTTTTAACTTTGAAACATACTTTTCATTTCAAATATATATTCAAAGTTAGTAATGTTTAGTTGTTATATTTTCAAAACTTATAATTTCCTTCTACTACAAAATTTATTTTTTACTAACTTTGTATATATTTCAAGGTTTGAATCTAATTATAAACTTTGAAACTAATTCAAAGTTTGTAAGAATATTATTATAACTTCTTTAATTCTAAGTTTTAACTTTGAAACATACTTTTTATTTATTTATAAAGTTAAATAAAGGAGGCACTAATTTAAAAAAAAAATAACCGGATGACCGGCCGGACCGGACCGGACCGGAAAAACCGGTAGACCGGCCACCGGTACCGATCAAGGTCCGGTCGGCCCATTTTCAACCGGGAGGACCGGACCGGAACCGGAAAAAATTTCCGCTCCGTGACAGGACCAGACCAGTTGCCAGCCATAGTATGGATATGGAATATTTGAAAATTTTAAAAATATTTAGTGAAGTAAAAAAAGGAAAATAGCAGTGCTAGGACAGAAAAAATTATTATCTCTAATAAATTAATTTTTCATAATAAAAATAAAATATAATATAAATCTTGTCACCAAATAAAATATAATAAAAAAATCTAATCGTAGATATTTTGACGATTTATAGCTATGAAATTATGGGTTGATAGCTAATTATAAATACTATAATACAAATCTAATATGTGAGCACAACTCCATTTTTGAATTTAATCGCTAAATAAATAACGTCTTTTGCCACAGTATATCCCTTTGTGGCTAAAGTATAGAAGATAGCTACAAAATTGATTTATCGTGGCAAAAGAATAAAATTATTAGCTATAAATATATGTTCTTCATGGAAAAATATTTTATTGATATAGCCACATCACAAAAATTCTCGTAGCAATAAGTATTAATCCTCAATCACGAAATGTTAAAATTTGTAGCTAACTTTTAGCTACGCTACTTCTAGCTACGCTACTTCTAGCTACGGATGTTACGAAATTCTTTTTTGTAGCTAAAGTGTTTAGCCACAGAAATTTTCATGTTTAGCTAGGACGTACTTCGTAGCTATATATGCATAATGTTGTAGTGAAGGGTATGGAAGCAAATGAGTTCGACTATCACGATTAGGAGTGTACAAACCGAACCGAAAAATCACACCAAACCGAAAAGTCAAACCAAACCGAATAAAAATCCGATTAGGTTTGGTATTGAGTTAAAAAAATCCGGACCAAACCGACATATAAATATATAATTTTTATATATACTTTTAAGACTTTTTATAGAATTTTCTTTTAAAAAAAATATCTAGAATTATTTGGGATTTTCTTATGTGATGTATATTTAGTTAAATGTGAAGTGCTCCATATTTATTAACTTTAAATAATAGGTTGTACGATCACTTTCTTATCAAGTATTAGTGAAACGTGTCAATCTCTTTGTCCTTTCATATTTTATATATCAAAATCTATTAAATGCTTATATCTTTCTCAAGTTTGAATCTTATTTCGATAATTTAAAATTAAATAGAACATATCATAATATAGACTCATTTTTATTTTTATGTTTAATTATTAAATTCGGTTAATCTTGAAAGTGTACGTCAATGTAAAATTATTGTTAGATGACTAAAAAATAACTATTATGTGTTACTAAGAAAATTCTTCCATAAAAATATTTTATTAGATCATATATTTGTTATTTTTTTTAATTTTTACTAAACATATATTTACTTATAAAAAATTTAACAAAGTAAGATTGAAATAATATTCACACAACAAAAAACCGGAAAACCCAACAAAATCGAACCAATCCAAACTGATATAGTCGGTTTGATTTGGTTTTGATAAAAATCGAACCAACCCGGTCCATGTACACCCCTAATCACGATATATAGTTTTATGTGATTAGTTTAAGCAAAAAAAAGCATATTTAAGACCCAATACAACTTCTAAATGGAGTTCTTTTTTGGGGTTCTAACATATTAAGCTACTAAAGAGGCTGCTCACAAAATATAACATGGCCAGCTGTTCTTTTCCATTTTAAAATCGATGCTTATAAGTTGGAAAATATTGCAGGAATGAATTAGGTAACTCAGCCATTTAGTCACTGGCTTATCTTTACTTATTGTCTTATATAGTCTTGTGAAGTAGTGTCAACTGTGTGTAGTGGGCACATATACTAAAGTAGTTGCAACATATCCTTTCTCCCAACTCTACATGCCTAGTCTAGTCTAAGAAACCAAATTAGGTAATGCAGACATTCATGGGGCCCCTCAAAAAAACCCAAAGAAGATAAAACTAAAAAGCAATTCTTGGCCAGTTACAGTCAATTTCAAGTGGACTTTTCTGCAGAATCAAATAAGTAAGGAAAATAGAGGGCTCCTAGTTCCGTCTTAATTGAGAAAAAAAGGAAAACATATGCACATCTTCCTTATTACAAAAGTGATATCTGTGTGACTTGTCCAAATACTTGTTTAATTGAAAAATACAACTCACAAATATATATGACCTCCAAGTTGATAAACAAAAATAACATGGATATGCCTTGACCAAAATTTTGGTGAGCAAAAATCGGACCATAGGAAGCAGAATTTCCTTTATAATTTTCTCAGTCTCTACTCTTTTTATTACAGAACAATCACCTTCTCAATACTTAGATCCGTCTCTATCCATACTTTCTATTTCATCCCTACATCCTCCATTAGGAAGAAACTAATGAAAAGACTTGGGTCTGATCCACCATGTTAGATCCATCTACTTTATTTAAATTAGAGGTAAATGATTTCTACAATATATATGCGCCAATGCTAGCTTAATTTGTATCATTTGGTTAAATCTAAAATAGTTTTAGAACAAAGCATTTATAATGCAAGTCTACTACGACCACTTGAGTTAGGGAATTCTTTTCATTCTCTCTTGAGATCAACACTACCAAAAATCCGCTTAAAACCGTCCGAAAAAACCGATCGACTTCAGTCGGTAATGGCCAATAACCGTTCAAAACGTGATCAATTACGTGTGGTCGATAATATAATGGTCGGTAGAGTTTACCGACCAAAGTCGGTCGGTATTTTCCTAACTGTAATGATTCGATCGGTCATTTTGAGAATTAGCATTCCGTTTGGTAGCTTAAGGTCTCGAGCAGCTTCGTATTATGTATTATGATTTGCGTGAGTGGTCGAATTCGATTTTTGGATGATTGGGGATTGATTTGGAAGAACAATTTTTGTTTTAGAAGCTTAAGTGAAAAGAGTTGACCGGAGTTTGACTTTTGTGTAGACTACTTCGAAATGGTATTTTGATGATTCCAATAGCTTTGTACGGTGATTTTGGACTTAGGCGTATGCCCGGATTTGGATATGGAAGTCCGTAGGTTGATTTGATGCATTTTGGCGAAAGTTGAAGGTTTAGAAGGTTGAAAGCTTTGATCGGGAGTTGACCTTATTGATATCGAATTCGAATTTCAATTTCGGGAGTTGGAACAGCTCCGTTGTGTCACTTGGAACTTGCATGCAAAGTTTGACGTCATTCCGAGTTGATTTGATATGATTCAGCCCGAGTTGTATAAGTTGAAAGTTCATTAAGTTCGATTTGAGTTGCGATTCGTAGTTTTGATGTTGTTTGATGTGATATGAGGCCTCGAGAAGGTCCGTGTTAGGTTATGGAACTTGTTGGTATGTTTGGACGGGGTCCCGAGGTCCGCGAGTGAGTTTAGGATAGGTTTGGGTTATGTTGCGATCGTTTTTTATGTTTCAATGTCGTTTTTTCAAGAATAAATGGTACCACATTAAGCAAATAAGCTCCAATTAGTGTTTTGATTGAAGCATTAGATCCATATCGTAATTACGGATCCATATAAAAAAGAATCGTCGAATTTGGACATTGTATGAGAGAGTTATGCTCATTTTAGTGTCGGAGAAGAGAGCTGGTGTTGGTGCTTCGCAGATGCGAAGTTTGGTCCACATCTGCAACCTCGAAGGTGCGAAAAATGGTCCGCAAAAGCAGAAATGATAGTTGAAAACACGCAGGTGTGGCTTTTTGGGCGCAAACACGAAAATTCATGTGTATAAAAAAATCAGACTGCGTTCTTTTGGTATTTGGAGCATATCTTGAGTACTAGAGTTCCAATTGAGGTGATTTTCACGGCGTTCTTCTCGTATTTTAATGGGGATTTGAGCCGTTCAGAGGTTTTTTCACATGAGAGGTCATTTTAGAGTATCGGTTTAGCTTCTTTGAGGTAAGTATCTTGCCTAATTTTTTGTGGGAAAAACTACCCCTTAGGATTTGAGTCGTTTGTGCTATTTGTGTCATGTGAAGGCCATGTATGCGAGGTGACGAGTACGTACTCGGGCTTATATGTGAAAATTGACCGATTTAAACTCCTAGGATTCTTTCATGTACTTAACTAAAATTGTTAGCACATGTTATATCTTTTATTCGTCATGTCTACTATCACATGCCTTATTTGAAGTTGTCGTTACATGTCATATTCTTTACTTGTCGAGTTTGCTCTTATATGCTTTATTTGAAGCTGTTACCACTTTTATCATTATGTGAGTTTTTTTATTGTTGAGTTATTCTTAGTTGAAATATTGTACATGATATCCTTTTGTTGCCGGGTAATTCTCATACATTTAGACATAGTACTCTTATACACTAGAATCTTTCACTATCGATTTTATCCTTAACAAATAATTGGAATTGAGGTTATCGAAAGTCATTAATCTATTTTTATTGAATTTGTGTTTAAAGGGAGCGTTGTTCCTTGTTGAGTTACTTTTCCTTTCATTTTGTTGTAATTAGGATTCTATACACATTGTGTTTGAGCCCTGGGCTATTTGTTGTGGAAACATTGATATTGTTGGATCTTTGAAAAGGTTGTGGCCTATGGGCACTTGTAGTACGAGTTGACATGTAGTGTTTTTGTGATGTTAGCACATGTGAATAGTTCTGTGGTTTGGTCATTGTTATGCAGGGCATAAGGGTGGCATTTCACCGTCGTTGTTATGCGGGGCATAAGGGTGGTATCTCACTGTTGTTGAATGTATGGAGTGATACGAGTGGCTATTGTGTTATTGTCTGGGTGGAGAGATAAGGGTGGCTATTATTATCGGAGTGATACGGGTAGCTATCAGAGTGATACAGGTGGCTAATGATATTGTCAGGGCGAAGTGATATGGGTGGCTATCTGAGAGATACGGGTGGCAATGTCAGGGATGATATGTGATGACTTGGGGACATTATTGGTGATTTTCGTGTGATGGTGTGCTTTTCCTTATGTATTTTATAAATCTTATGTGACTTGTTGTGTTGCTTCGGTGAGCTACTCGATATCTTTGATATTACTTGTTGACTTGGGTTGCAGTAGTACACTCGCACAAGCATACACCATAGCATGACACTTATACTAGCTTAGGAGTGTGAAACTTGACATTTATTAATCATGCACATGTGTTCTTGTATTATCTGTTTCCATGTTGCTATTGAGCATGTGATCATCTAGGGCGGATTATTATTATGAGCACGTGATCATGCCGGGCGGATTGTGACTTGTGAGCCTGTGAACATGCCGGGCGGATTGTGATTGTGATCCTGTGACCTTGCTGGGCGGATTTTGATTGTGAGCCTGTGACCATGCGGGGCGGATTTTGAATGTGAGACTATGATCATGCCGGACAGATTTAGATATTGGCACGTGAGTTGTCCATGCGGTTGTGATTTGAAATGTGGGCATGAGGTGCCGTGAGCATATGATGGTGGTTTGAGACTCGTGACTTGTGACTATGAGATGAGGTATCTTAGGTAATTTTCATTGTGAAACTTGTGTTAGAACGACTTGATTAATTGGTTGTCATTTGTGTTCCTTATTTGGTTTTAATGGTATTTTTACGGTATTCTTATTGCTTTACTATTTATGCCACATGTTGATTCTTGTTGCCATTGACTAATTCTTGCTTTCATTATTAGCTTTATACTTCTATACTACACATGTTATTTTTTCTAGCGAGTGTCTTGACTTGTACCTCATCACTACTCCACCAAGGTTAGTCTTGATACTTACTAGGTACTGACCGTGGTGTACTCATACTACACTTCTGTATTTTTTTGTGCAAAGCCAGACATTGGAGGCATTGGACTCAGGCAGAGTTAGCTTGTTGATCGCAAGGATTCAAGGTAGAGTTGCTTGGTCGTCGCAGTCCCTTGGAGTCCTTTCCTTATATTGTACTGTCTGTTTGTCATTTGAATAGTATTGTATTTCGATCTTTAAGATCATTCTATGTATTCAGGTAGAGTTCGTGACTCTGTATTACCAGCCTTGGGAGGTAGTTATGATTATTGCCGCGTACGCTCATTTCGCTCTTTTTTCGGTATTCATATTAAACTATATTTCAAATTATCATTATTAAAACTGGCTTGATTGTTATATTAATCGGTTTACCTAGTCTTAGAGACTAGGTGCCATCGCGACATCCTACAAAGAGAGTTTGGGGTCGTGACAAGTTGGTATCAGAGTTATAGGTTCATAGGTTCTACGAGTCACAGGCGAGTTTAGTAGAGTCTTGCTTATCGGTATGGAGACGTCTGTACTTATCTTCGAGAGGCTACAGAACTATTATGAAAAATTTCACTTCTTTCATTCATGTCGTGCGCATTTGTTGATTTCGAAGTTTGAGCCTTTGTATCTCTATTCTCTTACAGATGGTGAGGACACGCGTTACTAGATCAATTGAGCAGACACTCGCGCCCCCTGTTAGATCCACGAGAGGCTGGGGCCAAGGTAGAGGCCGGGAGGGGCTCGCGCCGCAGTGAGAGCACCTGTCAGAGCATCAATTGAGGAGCCGCTAGTAGCTCCGGTTGGGGGAAAGGCACCGGAGACGCCTGTTGTTACCCCCGAACTTCAAGAGACTTTAGTGCAGTTCCTGAGCATGTTTGGTATATTGGCTCAGGCGAGAATGATCTCCATTGCACCAGCTACATCGTAGATTGGGGGAGGAGCTCAAACTCCTACTGCCCGTACTCTAGAGCAGCGGGCTCACATTGATCAGGTTTCGACTGTGGTGCCGGTACAGCTTGTTATTCCGGTTCAGCCTGAGGTCAGGCCAGGGGCATCAAAGGAGGAGCAAAAGAGGCTTGAGAAGTTCAAGAGGTATAGTACACCTACTTTTAGTGGCACAACTACCAAGGATACACAGGGCTTTCTAGAGACGTGTCACCGTATTCTCCGCACCATGAGTATTATGGAGGTGAGCGGAGTTGCTTTTACTACATTTTAATTGTCGGTAGCAGCGTGTTAGTGGTGGCAGGTTTATGAGGAGGGTAGACCAGCCAATGCCGCACCACTCACTTGGACTCAATTTTCAGAGATGGTTTTGGGAGTTTGTTCCCAGACCCTCCAGGATGCGTGGCGTACAGAGTTTGAGCAGCTGCGTCAGGGCACCATGACAGTGTCAGAGTACGCCATCAGGTTCAGTGAGTTATCTCGTCATGCACCTACATTGGTTTCTGCAGTCAGAGAGCGAGTTCGCAGATTTATTGAGGAGCTCAGTTATGGTCTTAGATTCAGCATAGCTCGGGATTTGGAGACTGATACTCCATTACAGTAGGTTGTGGATATTGCTAGGTGGTTAGAGCGTATCCGGGTTGAGGAGAGGGAGGATAAAGAGACCAAGAGGTCTCGAGGTTTTGTAGGATTCAGTGGATTCTACTCTTTAGCTATGACCCACCATGACGGAGACTCGTCTAGTTGGCCAGTACAGTCCGCATTTTAGACTACTCATGGTGCTCTAGTTAGTCAGGGACCTCGTGGTACTCATATGGGGCAGTCATCTTTTAGTGCGCCACCTGCACGGGGTTCCTACAATGGTTCTTCTAGTTATTCGACACAAACTCAGTACGAGCAGTCATGTCCGCAGAGAGGTTGTTATGAGTGTGGCGATACTAGGCACATCATGAGAGATTGTCCTAGACTCAGGAGGGGCGGATTTTATCAGAGCACTCATGCTATGGGCTCCAATCTAGTTGCTACTCCACCTGCACAACCAGCTAGGGATGGAGGACATACGGATAGAGGGCACCCTAGTGGGTAGGCCTAGCCCGTTGATATGCTTTCTGTGGTAGAGTTGAGGCCACTGCACCAAATGGTGTCGTTACACGTATGGTTTCGATTTGTTATAGAGTAGCATCATTCTTATTTTGATTCGGTTATACTTATTGGGGTGAGTCCTCCTATCTTGCTTCCCATATGGGTGAGTTTCTTGATTTTGTACTCTGCTTATGTGTTTACCCTTGTTGGGAGATTCTACAGTGGTAGCCCGTGTCTATCATATTGTTCTGTTCACTGTTGAGAGCTATGAGACTAGAAGTGACTTTATGTTACTCGTTACAGTAAGTTTCGATGTGATTTCTGGATGGTTTGGTTAAGATTTGTGATTTAGGTGCTTTACCGGTATGGGAAGTTCGTTACGTGTTGTGATTTTGATCTGCAGAATTGAGTTAGTGGAAGGTTTCGGTTGGTAGGATGTGTATTCTACTTGTGATTCAGAGCTGAGGATGGGATCCTCGCGTTTTCATGCAGTTTGATTTGTTTGAACCAGGTTGCGTGCCACTGTGGAGTTATATTAGGATGAGATCCTTGTGATTAGTTCATATGCTTTAATTCTTCCTTGTAGAATTGATTCGTAGTACGATACTGATAGGGAGTTGTGCCTGTCGGTCTTGTTTGATAGTTCTCTCATGTGTTTCTCTTTGCATATTCAATCCTATTCGCATTATGCTTATTGGGTTTTAGCTTGCGAGGTTAGGTGTGACTTATTGATTTGAGTGAATGGTTATGGGATCTTCATGCTTCTTGCATCGTTGTCAATGTTGTGAAGGTTTGGAACAAGGTTCTAGCTGTTATGGGATTATTTACCTGTGCTGGATTTCGTTATGGGCAGCTATCGTGGTCAGAGTTGTTGTTATGGACATCTGTGTGATGTGTTACGTCGTGTAGTTATACCTTGTGAGTGTATGCATGAGCTGTTACATCTGGTTGAGGTTGATACCGTGTGTTTATGTGGGAATCGGGTTTTTGGAAAATGATCGGATGGTGAAAATTTTGGTTTTAAGGCTTATCGGTGCGGGTGGAAGGAATAATCTTCAGTTGAGATGGTGATGTCGGGCTTATGAGGATTGGGGTGACGTGGGATCACCCGCGAGTATAAATATAGTGAGTTCATTCAGTGATTTTTGTGGCTTCGGATCGGTTCTTGGCACGTTTGAGGACGAACGTTTGTTTAAGAGGGGAGAATGTATCGATTTGACTAGTCGTTTTGAGAATTAGCATTCTGTTCGGTGGCTTAAGGTCTCGAGCAGCTTCGTATTATGTATAATGAATTCTGTGTGTGGTTGAGTTCGATTTTCGGATGATTCGGGATTGATTTGGAAGAACAATATTTGTTTTAGAAGCATAAATGAAAAGAATTAACCGGAGTTTGACTTTTATGTAGACGACTCTGGAATGGTGCTTTGATGATTTCAATAGCTTCATATGGTGATTTTGGACTTAAGCGTATGCCCGGATTTGGATTTGGAGGTCCATAGATTGATTTGATGTATTTTGGTGAAATTAAAAAGTTGAAGGTTTGGAGGGTTGAGAGGTTCGACCCGGTTGATGTGATATAATTCGGCGCGAGTTGTAGAAGTTGAAAGCTCATAAGTTCATTAAGTTCAATTTGAGTTGCGATTTGTAGTTTTGATATTGTTTGATGTGATATGAGGCCTCGAGTAGGTCCATGTTATGTTATGAAACTTGTAGGTATGTTTGGACAGGGTCCTGAGGGATCGGGTGAGTTTAGGATAGGTTTGGGTTGTGTAGCGCTCGTTTTTTATGTTTCGACGTCGTTTCTTCAAGCATAAATGGTACCACATTAAGAAAATAAGCTCCAATTTCTATTTTGATAGAAGCATTAGATCCTATCCTAATTACGGAGCCATAACAAAAAGAATCGTCGAATTTGGACATCGTATGAGAGAGTTATGCTCATTTTAGTGTCGGAAAAGAGAGTTGGTGCTGGTGCTTCGCAGATGCGAAGTTGGGTCAGCATCTGCGACCCCGCAAGTGCAAAAAATAGTCCGCAAAAGCGGAAATGACAGCTGATAAAAAATGTACATGTGTGGCTTTTTGGGCGCAAAAGCGAAAATGCCCGTGTATAAAAAAATCATACTGCGTTCTTTTGGTATTTGGAGCATATCTTGAGTTTTAGAGCTCCGATTGAGGTGATTTTCAAGGCATTCTTCTCATATTTTAATTGGCATTTGAGTCGTTTGGAGGTTGTTTTACACGAGAAGATCATTTTAGAGTATCGGTTTAGCTTCTTGGAGGTAAGTATCTTGCCTAACTTTGTGTGAGGTAAAGTACCCCTTAGGATTTGAGTCGTTTGTGCTATTTGTGTCATGTGAAGGCCGTGTACGCGAGGTGATGAGTATGTACTCAGGCTTATATGTAAAAATTAACCGGTTTAGACTCTTAGATTTCTTTCATGTACTTATCTGGAATTGTTAGCACATGTTATATCTTTTATTCGTCATGTCTATTATCACATGCCTTATTTGAAGTTGTCGTTACATGTCACATTCTTTACTTGTCAAATTTGCTCTTATATACTTTGTTTGAAGTTGTTACCACTTTTATCATTATGTGATTTCTTTTGTTGTTGAGTTACTCTTAGTTGAAATATTGTACATGATATCCTTTGTTGTCAGGTTATTCTCATGAATTTAGACGTATTACTCTTATACACTAGAATTCGAAGGTCGACATTTCATGGAAATCTTTCACTATCAAGTTTATCTTTAACAAATAATTGAAATTAAGGTTATCAAAAGTCCTTAATCTATTTTAATTGAAGTTGAGTTTAAAGGGGGCGTTGTTACTTGTTGAGTTACTTTTCCGTTTATTTTGTTGGAATTGAGATTCTGTACACGTTGTGTTTGAGCCGTAGGCTATTTGTTGTGGAAACATTGATATTGTTGGATCTTTGGAAAGGTTGTGGCCTATGGACCCTTGTGGTACGATTTGACATGTTGTGTTGCTGTGATGTTAGCACTTATGAATTGTTGTGCGTTATGGTTTTTGTTATGCAGAGTATAAGGGTGACATGTCACCATCGTTGTTATGCGGGGCATAAGGTGGCATCTCACTATTGTTGAATGTACGGAGTGATACGGGTGGCTAATGTGTTATTGTCCGGGTGGAGCGATAAGGGTGGCTATTTTTATCGGAGTGATATGGGTGGCTATCGGAGTGATACATGTGGCTAATGATATTGACAGGGCGGAGTGATACGGGTGGCCATCGGAGAGATAAGGGTGGCAATGTCAGGGATGGTGTGTGATGACTTGGGGACATTGTGTTGGTGATTTTTGTGTGATGGTGTGCTTTTCCTTGTGTATGTCATACACCTTATGTAACTTGTTGTAACGACCCAAATCCCAAACCCGGTCGTGATGGCACCTCTCGTGAAGACAAGGCCAGCCAATTAAAAATCATAACTCATTTTAAGCAGTTAATAACAAGAGAACAACAAAACATAGTTTAATAGCAATCATTTGCGAAAAACATAGTGAACTATCCTAACAACAGCCCGAAACCGGGGTGTCACAAAGTTATGAGCAACTGATGAAATCCTAATAACAAGATTACTATTACAATATCTCTGGCACAATTGTTTGAAGAAAGTGAAAATAACAAATAAAGAGATATGGGGCTGCGGACGCCAACAGCTACCTCGTAGTCTCTGAGTCACCGCTTTGACAGTCGTAGTCAATGCCTCGGAGCGGAATCAATAACGCCTGAATCTGCACACATGGTGCAGGGAGTAATCTGAGTACTTCCAACTCAGTGAGTAGTACATATAAATAATGACTGAAAGTAAGGAAACATGTAAAGCACAAGGCAATGCATAATGAAGCAGTAAATCATTATTTAAAAACAGTAAATCAGTAAGAAATCATTTAAAAATCTTCCTAGCTCTGCTTACCAGTTGCCATTGTTACCAACTGTAACCTACAGTTGTCATTGTTACCAACTGTAATATCCGTGGGCTCAGTATCAATCTCACAGCTCTGGTTACCAGTTGTCATTGTTACCAACTGGAACCTACAGTTGTCATTGTTACCAACTGTAATATCTCTGGTTACCGGTTGTCATTGTTACCAACCGTAACCTATAGTTGTCATTGTTACCAACTGTATTGTCACGACCCGGATTTCCCACCCTCGGGAGCCGTGATGGCGCCTACTAATGAAAGCTAGGCAAGCCAATTATTATCCACATTTTCATTAGAAATCAAAACAACCTAAACCCAACAATTAATAAGCAGAATAAAATTTACAAGCAGAACGAATAAAATTTTAGAGTTTACAGAATCGCAGTACAATCTCCTTAACAAACGACCCCAAGATTTAATGTCACAGTTTCACAGACTGTCTAAGATTTTCTACAGGTAAGGGTCTGAAGAAATAACAAAATACTGTTTCTGGGACTACATAAAAGAAACAGATAAAATAGAAAGCGGGAGACTCCAAGGTTCGCGGACGCCTGCAGAACTACCTTGGGTCACCTGATAATCAGAAGCTGGAAGCTCCTTACAGTCCAAAGCCTGCGGTACTGGGATCTGCACAAAAGAGTGCGGAGTGTAGTATCAGCACAACCGACCCTATGTGCTGGTAAGTGCCTGGCCTAACCCCGGCGAGGTAGTGACGAGGCTAGAACCAGACTCCAGATAAACCTGTGCAGTTATATACCCATATATATATATGCATCTACAGTAGAAAGATAGAAATAAATGAACAAATTAAGTGGGAAAGAGGGAAATATACTTCGGGATACCAGTTAAAACAATACAGATCATAGACGAATAGTAAAGAAACTACAAATTAATTTCCAACACAAATAAAGAGAAAATTACAAACAACTTTCACTTTCTGTCATATCCTGTTGCAGGCGTGCAACTCGACCCCGTTTCCTTAAAATCCTATTGCAGGCGTGCAACTCGACCCCATTTCCTTAAAATCCTATTGCAGGCGTGCAACTCGACCCCATTTCCTTATAATCTGTGGTAGGCATACCACCCGCTCCCATTTCATTATATCATGTGGTAGGCGTACTACCCGCTACCATTTCATCATATCATGTGGTAGGCGTACCACCCGCTCCCATTTAATTATATTATGTGGTAGGCGTACCACCAGCTCCCATTTTATTATATCATGTGGTAGGCATACCACCCGCTCCCATTTTATTATATCTTGTGGCAAGCGTGCCACTCGACCCCATTTCCTTATATCCTGTTGCAGGCGTGCAACTCGACCCATTTCCTTACATTTGTGGTAGGCGTACCACCCGCTCCCATTTCAATAGTTATCACATCAATCACAAGAATTTCATCAAGGAATCAAAACAATATAATAACTTCTCAACAAGAGAGCAACAACATCAAAACAATCACCCCAACAAGGGAGAGTTAGCTATAATCAAACCTAACTCAACTCCTATTCAGCTCAACTAATGTCAGTACTCAATTATAATTAAAGTTCTACAACTGAAACGGTTCTATTTACCATTAACCTCCCAACCCAAATTTTCGATTTATTAAATCTAGACACGACCCTACTAATGTGACACTGGACCCCTTAACTTCTAACAATTCTTATTCGACTAGACTATTTAACAATCGACTTTATACCGAATAGAAGAAGGCTAAAACCATAACCAAAAGGAATAACTAAAATGAAGAACCATGTGGTAGGCGTACCACCCGTCACCATTTCACAATATCTTGTGGCAGGCGTGCCACCCGCTCCCACTTATATCATAACAATATCAAGAATAATATTCAACAATTAGAACAATAATCACACAACAACTATCCATATACGACCCACGGTCATGCTTGACACCAACGTATAGATACTCGTCACCATGCCTACTTCTAATCCGTCAAGCGAAGGTTAGAACGAGCACTTACCTCGCTTTGCAGCTGAATTCAAGGTTCCGACAAACCTTTGCCTTGAAAGTTTGTGTCCGAAGGCTTCAAATCTAGTCACAAATAATTTAATACACTCAATATACATAGTAGAAACTAATTCCATATGAATTTACAAATTTTCAGGATTAAAAATCCAAAATTTAACTCAAAATTGCCAGTGGAGCCCACTTCTCGTAATCGTACAAAACCCACAAAATGTGATAACCCATTCCGATACGAGTTCAACCATATAAAATTTGTCGAATTCCGACACCGGATCGACCTCCAACCCTCAAATCTAAGCTTTAGGGTTTCCACCATTTTCCCAACCCAAAATACCAGTAAAAATGCTAAAAACAACTATAATCTTAGGTAATTCTTTCAAAATTGAGTTGGGAATACTTACCCCAATGTTTCTCTTGGAAATCTCCCAATATTTGCTTCAAGATTCGGTTCAATCCGAGTTCTATGGCCCCAAGTATGTTTAAGATGACAAAAACTCTTCCTTTAACAATTTGTCCATGAAAATCTCCTTTGAATATAGTTTTGAGGTTGATTTATGGTGATTCTATGGTGTTTGGAGGTGTTCCTCTTCGTGGGTAACGAAAATGGGTCTTATAGAACAAGATGGGCATTGGGTTCTACTTAAAAAGTGTCAAAAATCGAGTTAAAACACCCCTGTCAGGTCAAAAATGCGATTCCCTATGCCAAAAATGCGGTCCGCATTTCACCTTTGCGGTTCGCATTTTTGGTCGCATTTCTCGCCCCAAGTTCTGTCTCAGTTTGCTACATTCTGTGTCAAAATGCGGCAAAAATGCGACCAATCTGCGGTCAGATCTGACATTTTTGCAGATTTTTTCTCGACGCGAAAATAAGCATAACTTTCTCATACGATGTTCGAATTGGACGATTCTTTTTGATATGGTTCCGAAATTTCGATACGGATCTAATGCTTCAATAAAAACTGAATTTAATGTCCATTTGCATAATATTATACCACTTATTCTTGAAGATACGACATCGACGCATTCTTGAAATGCCAAAGTTGAGCTCCATCAACCATCCAAAAATCCATTCGAGACCCTCGGGACTTCAACCAAACACGCCAACATGTCCCATAACATTATTCAAACTTGTTCCAACCTTTGGAACGTTCAAATCAACATCATAACATCAAATTCGCATCGGATTCAAGCCTAAGGATCTCAAAATCTTCTAAATCGCTCTTTTGATCTAAACCCGACCAAACCACGTCCGAATGACCTGAAATTTTTCACACAAGTCATAAATCACATATCGAAGCTACAACAACTTTCGGAATTCCATTCTGACCCTTGGATCAAAATCTCGCCTATCAACCAGAAATCGCCAAAATTCTAACTTCACCAATTCAAGCCTAATTCTACTCGGGACCTCCGAAACAAATTCCGATTTCACTCCTAAGTCATAAATAATCTCCCAAATCTAATCGAATCATCGGAATTCGCATCCGAGGCTCCTAACTCATAGGTCAACATCGGGTTGACTTTTTCGATTTAACCCTTCTCGAAAGAAACTAAATGTCTCATTTCTTACCAATTTCACTCCGTACTCAACTACTCAACTTGATTACATAAAACACAGATAAAGAAA